>APFE031706040.1:0-12660 GCA_000404065.3 Pinus taeda
CGAACTTCCTCGTAAGCGTTGGCACTGTTCTTTGGACCCATTGCTGCCCTGCAAATCATGACACAGAGAAAGGCCAGCTATTAACTACAGAGAAGAAGGACTTTTCTGTGAAAAGAAAAATAGAAGAATGAGCAGAACTAGATGTGAATGCAACAATCCGAGTTTAACATGGATCAATAAAATTTAATCTCTGTGTATGTCATAAAACCCACCAAAAACCCACCAAGGTTGAAGACTGCTGCTCTGTGTAAATTAAAAAAATGAAGTGATAAATTGCACCTGAAAGAAGTCCACTGCCAAGAAATTAGCCCATCGGTTTCCTGCAGCCTGGTGGCACACACTCAGAATATTTGAGAGCTGATCGGAATTATCTACGCAGGCTTTGGGTACACTGGGCTGATCTGGGAAGAAATTCTCGAGAACCAGCGACTGGGCTTTTGAGCTTAAATTCTTCGATTCAGCGCGATTAGTGCAGTTTCCTGCCACCAAACCAGCGTCCCCATCTGCCAAAATAGCGCCTTATCAATCGCTCCCTATACATCATTAAAGGCATGGGATAGGTTTTGTAAAACTTACATTGATTTTCCACCACGTAGTTCCACTGGTAAGCAATTCCCTCTGAGGCCTCTTTGGAGGCTATTGAGGTGAATACTATAAGGCGATAGTTTTTCGCGACCATGTCGCTCACAGTGGGCCAATCGCTGCCATTTTTGGGCATGGCAGAGACTGGGTACCAGTACTTCATCAATCCGGCTGCAGTGAAGACTTTCGTCAAACCTTTGGTAGCTTTGACATAGTCCTCGATGAATATGGTGACGATTTCAGAGGGATTGGCAGCCAGAAATGCCTGGATCTCCTTCAATGTATTCACAGCTGGCATCTGTAACAGAACCATATTCCAAATAAATAGAATATATAAATATTGGTTTAGTTAAATTTAAACATGGTTGACAAAATCTATAATCAGCTGCAATCTATCGCTGTATTATGCTGGACATTTGGCTAGGTTCGAATCTCTTAAATGACATAGGCCTTAATATGAGTCGAACTGGTTCAACTTTACATCCAAGCTTTTAGTTTCACCCGTTACAATCAATATTATTGAGAATAGGGGTAAATTATAATCTCCTGGATAATGGTATGGTGCATTGATTTACACCGAAAAATAACACCCAAACTACCCGAATAGCATTTAGAATGTGGAAATTTATCCTGAATGTATTTTATTAAAAAAAAATACAGCAGCTAATCAAGGGAATTGGGATTTCAACTTACAAAAGCTGTGAAATTGTAGCAATTGCCTCCGAAGGAATGACAGAGCCAAACATCATTCTCGAAATCATACATGTCCAACATTAGCCCTCTAGTACCATTCTGCAAAATTTTCCCCAAATTAAATACCCTTGTTGCTCAAAGTCTCGGCTAAATTCCAATGATTCAAATACCCTAATTGCCCTTAAATATTTTACAGGCCATACATACATTAAGCTGATCCGTAACGCTAACTTCTTGGTTATTGAAAGTGATCCTTTGGACACCCGTGTACGATTTTTCTCCGATGATTGCATAAGAATTGTGTGTCGTCAGCCATGAGTATTTATTGAAAGGCAAACCGCCCACCTGAACAGAAATAGAAGAAAATGTCAATGATTTGCAGAGAAATTAAACGAAAATCAATCAGAATCTTTCAAAGTTGAGAATGATGCCTGTAAAGATGGATCTGTAGTTTTAGTCCTGGTGCATCTGTAATTCATGTCGCCCACTGAACTACACGATATGCATTGAAGACCCGCGACACAGTCACTGTCCTTTGTACAAATGTCATGGACCTGTTGGGAAAAAAAAGGGAGAAACGAATGAGAATAGCCTCTTATTGCCCTGATTGATTCTAAGATTATTAGAGCCAAAATAGCAGATGTCGGCAATGCGATTTGATCCCACGACCTGGCAACTCCCACTGGAACAAGCTGCTCCTGCGCCACTCGCGGGCAAAAGCACAATTGCGGCCATGAACAAGATGATGCCCAGATTCGCCATGGAAGCGCGCTTCCCTGCGGCGGGACATGTTCCAGTTAGACAAGAAAACATAGGAAAATAAAAGATGGAGTTTATGCTGCCCGAAGATAATAGATAGAAGACACCAGGTACGCGTGAATCGTGTCAGTGAACGATGGTGCTGCGTGTCAGTGAACCCTCAAACGAACAGGATCAAATCCGCATCAATGCATCTATCATTAAACTAATTAATAAACATGGTTGTTAGAGAGAACGACTATTTTTACTATGAGATGAGAAGTTATATGCTCTATTTTACTAAAAATAATAATAATTTAAAGTAATTATTTAACATTTTTAGAACGACAATGATAAGTTGAAACAAAATACACAAAAACAAGAAGTAACCGAAAGAGATATGATCATATAAACATTTTTTATTTTATAAAAGAACAATAAGAGAATGTTTATTTGATAGGCTCATAATAAATTAACAGTCAGTTAACAATTGAATAAATTAACAAAGACTTGATAGCTTTCATCCACCAAAATACAATTAATAAACTAAAATATAAAGCAAATAGAGAAACACGAAAAAGTTTCACAAACTGAACTTTAAAAAAAAAAACAAAAAATGTTTAACAATGTAAACGATGTCCAGCCATTCATTGAATTTGTAAGACATTAGAGCACATTAATTAAGTAGGAAACAAACTCTCATGATTACTGGACCATTCATGGTCGGAAAGCGCTCCCTAAAAATATAGACCCAGATTTCGCCATAGCCAAGTCGCTGCTATTGTTAGTTACTGAAACCCTTTCACAGGAGGGACACATCCTAAGGGTTGACGAGGGCCTCAGAGGTGGCGATGACATTTTGAGAGCTTTCAATTTTTCCAGCTCCATTTGAAGTTTTCTGTTCTCGTCTGCAAGTGCCTCATTATATCTCTTCATAACCTCGCAATCCACTTTGATTTGCTTCAGCTTCTTCCTAAAAACAAATTCATAACATTTTAATTAACCTATAACAGAAATCAATCAATAAAACTGTCAACACAATAGGATACATCAGATCAAAACTTTTCCGAATAATAAAATTGCTGAAATTTTAAGTTCCGAGTCACTCTTCGAGATTACAGGACAAATTATGTAGCTATGGATTCCAAAGAGATAATTTCCAATATTATAACGTCTACATGCAAAATACAATGAATGAATAAAGGACACTAGCTAACCTTGCTCGTCTATTCTGGAACCACACTTCAACTTGTCGAGGACTGAGATTCAACTGTAAGGCCAACTCTTGCTTTTGCTTCTGCGGAAGAAGAAAAAGTTACAACAACCGAAAACATGACGAAACACAAATGATAAATAAATAATGTGAATACAGACTTACAGATTCAGGTGCCCTGTTCTTTTTGAAGCTTTCTTCCAGAAGACCACACTGTTCTCTGGACAGTCTAAGCTTCTTCCTGGAAGAGCCCAGTTCTTCCACATCGTTGAGTACCCTCGACCAAACTCGGTCATTCTCCAACTCCTCGCCATAGCCCCGTTTTGCTTGATGGCCCCTGCATCTTCGTTGTAAAAATAGGACACTGGGAATTTCTTGCCATCAGATCTCCATGTCACAGCGACCGGATGGATCAGAACCTTCGCTTCTCCTGCTGATCCTTCGCCACCAACACCAATCGCCTCTGCACATTACGATTATCCTTATTATTATTCAAAAACACCATTAAAACAACAGACATATCAATGAAAACACCATTAAAATAAAATTCAATCTGTTCTTAAAGATTAGTTTTAATATCTGTTAAGGAGGGCAAGAACATACCAATCGATGGTGAGGTCTTCTCCCAGGGCAGAGTGCCGCGGTACGAGTCAGGAGCTGACGGAAACAGATGTAACTGCAGCGGAGGCCCACTCACATTTCTTTGCCAAACGTACATCTCATCAGTGATTGTCCCATCAGCTATACCCAAACCTAAGGAATGGCCTGCACTGCAATCTTGATCCATACCCTTTTCTTTCGGCCAAGGTTTCGATAGAGTGAGAATGACCGATGAAGGTGTAAAATAGAAAGGGCATATATAGGAGGAGAGAATGGCGATAGATCCAAAGTCCGGCCTGATCCCTCCATCTTTAATAATAATTATAATTCACTGTTAAAACGGAGAAGGTTCACCGTCAAACACAATGTCGTAGCATAAAAAACTTAGGCTAACGCAAGTTGAGCGCAGGGAGAACGAACTTAGGATAAATTGAATTGAGCGCAAGTTGAGCGCATCGGGTGACGTGAGGCCGGCAATAAGACCTCCAAACAAAAACTTTGGATAAAATTTTTTTGCCAGGAAATTGCGCAGGTAAACTTTGGTTAAGTAATAAATAGTGGGCACATATTTGCGGTCAACGCATCAACTAATAGCCAGTTGACTGCGTATCGAACGCTAATAGTCCCAGGCAGGGACTAATAAGTTGTCGCCGTATCATACATGTCAGAGAAAAGGAAAAATAATTAATAACATATAAACGGCTAATAAAGTACATAGAGTTGAACAAATACATTTATAAAACTAAATAACCAAATTTAATAATTTAAAGTATGTGCAACCTATTTATATGTTAGAATAGAAATAAAAGGAATATGGCATTGCAGAATTTAAGTGAATATATAAATGAAAATATACGATTGTTTAATAAAGGTGTTGAATATGCAAAACTTTATGTTTAATATAATGAAAGACATATGATACTTGCTTGGTGGAGCCGCCACTACGTAAAGCATTGAAGATACTAGATTCATGTGAAGCAAGGGGCTTGGATTCTTAGTTGATCTGAGTTTATATTTTACAAATTTCAATAATTTAATAATTTCAACTAAGTTTATATTTTACAAATTTTAATAATTTAATAATGTTTTGAATTTAGTGAATGTGGTGATTTAGTTTATGTTAATTTAGTTGGTTGAATATTGCGTGTTTATGGTTATAAAAGGATATTATAATTCTAGGCATGAGATATGGGTGAATAAAAATTTAGAAGAATTTTACTTTGTTTCTATTATTAAAGATTTAATGTAAGGGTATTTATAACTAAAGATCATCATGCAATTTGAATAAGTGTTGATTTATTTATTTTATATTTATAAATTTTTGGGACATGGAAAAATTGTTATATGGGCTGGCTTTACATGAAAGTTAAGACTTGTTTTATTTTGCAATTCTTTTTCTTAATACTTCAACTTATTTTCTATCGATGCTAAGCAATTTATTTGTCTAATTATTAAAAAACAAGTCATCTACATCTATTTCTTGCTTCACTTTCAAAAATTTCTTCAAAATTATCACCTTCTCATTACTTCCTTGAAGTAAGTACCCTACATATTTTCCTATTGAAGTGCCCCTACATATGTCTCCACCAAATTTTGCTAAATATCTTCATAAAGATCCATATTCCATTTTGGTGTCTCTATATCTCAAGCTTTCAAACATCAAATTCAGATTGTAATTACATCCTCAAAATGCCCCTAATATGCTTCTAATTTTTTGATAAAGCATATAATGATGCCCTCCACAACCTCAAGGTTGCTTGCGAAAGGCCTATAGATTCAAATTGTAAGTTCTCTTGATATAAAGAATTGACTCTCTCACCTTGCGCAATGGGACGTAAATCTCCTCCTCATAACCTTTCACGCCTTCCACTCAACAATCCCATGAACGACTGATTAATTTACACTCAAAATGCTACTAAGTTTGCATAACTTGGGATTGATCTCTTGTTTGTGATAGTAATCCCAACATTCTCCTTATGCATAAATAAGGTTATTAAATCGTATTACCAATTATCCACTCAATCCTCTTGAAATATAGTTCAAGAAATAAAACCGCCAAGGAAATATTACTTTAGGATTAACAATCCTTGAAGTATAGATGCTCACCCTATCTATAATGCTAGAATCTCACATCTAGCGCCCTAGCCATAGTGTCCTTCCCCTTTATGGGTTTTTCCCTTCATAATTTCATTAGTAGGGATATGTTTACATTGAGCCAAATCTTGAGTATTAACAATTGATGCTGATAGAGAGTTAATGACATACTTGCGCATTATTGGAGGAGAAGCATGTTGTGTACCTTCAAAATCTAGAAATTTTGGTGTACCTTATAGGTTTAGCTAGTTACTAGGACCATATGTTGGGAATATCCAACAAACTTCCTTATCACTTAGAGAAGTCTAGTGGAACATTGGGAGGCATTTTCGAAGAGACCCTTGGGACTTACAAGTTTAGTTCACATTAAAATATTGATTCCAATCCAAAAAAAATAAACTCAAACATTCATATAGTGAAGGCCCCCCAAGGAGAACCCCTCTTAATCCTATGCATAATAAAAATAGAAAGGTTAAATAACCTTGATTTACAAGGAAAATATGAAAACATCCTTTGGTGATATTGCATTAAATTGTTGATAAAAGGAAGAAGAGCTAAAAGTGATATTGAACTTAATCTTGCTAATACAAGGGTGAAGAGATAAAAGAGGTATTGAACCCTATACAAGGGAGAAGATTTAAAAGGGATATTTTACTAAATCTTATTAAGTTAAGGGAGAAGAAATGAAAGCATATGTTTTATCTTTTTCCACCGAAGTAGTTAAATAAAATATTTTTTCTTAGATCTATTTGTCCCTTTGGGATCCATTCATGACCCCTTCTAAGATCCATTAGGGATCCATTCATGACCCCTTCTAAGATCCATTAGTGGGGCACCACCATCTTCTTTAGCCTATGTATGCGACACCTTTGTCCTTTAAAAAGAACCCGAAGCAATTATTCATTGATACATCCATTTGAAAATCATTTTCCAACCATTAAATAATAGGGGAAAAGATACTGCAACAAGTCATTAGACAAAGAGAAAAAAAAGGAATTACAGACAGGGGTACAAATGGACAACAATATGTGAAGACGGGTAAGCATCGTAGGAGGAAAGATTAAGAAATGTAGGGTGGATAGGGTTGAGGAAGGCATTTTATATTATACATAAATGATTTTGGCCGATCACGTTTTGAGTAAAACCTTTCCCTTATTACATGCCTTTAACATAATAAATCCCTTTTCAACTTAAACATGAAAAAATGCTATATTTTTTAGCATATTTTAGATTAAAATAAACTTATATTAATTTACTTTATTATCATTAAATTTATCATTTATTTTTTTCTAATCAATTTTTAATGTTAACTCTCTCTCTTAAAAGATATAATATATATATATATATATGATAAAATCCTTGTTCCACATCGGAAAGAGGATCCATGTCTTACAATATTGAATTATATATAACACTAAAAAATGCTTGAATTTTACATTATTCTTTACATTAAAACATTTATAATGTTTCAATATTTTTACTCCCCTTCAATTTATGTGAACATAAATTAATAACTTGTCAACTTTATGTTCAAAACATTCATGAATGCAAAATGTTATTAATTTGGAGGAGCTTATAATTGGAGCATCAATATATAGATAATAACGAAAGCAATGTTTAACATAATAATAAACAAAATTAACTTAATAAAAATAGAAACTGAAAATATACATCATCTCAGCCTTAGGAAATTATAATTTGCGTAAAATTCAACACTATCTTAATTATTAGTAATGATGATTATTAACATCCGGTTGGGCCAAAATTTATGAAAAGTAAGAGATTACTTAGATTTCTTTATAATTTTATTTCTATGCACAAAAAGCATTAAAAGAAGTGTTTAGAGATCAACATAGTTTTGATGATGGGTTAAGGAAGGATAGTATTGTCGTAGATATTTTGGAATTGTGAGAAAGTACTTTTCATATTCAATTTTTTTAGTATTACAAAAATGATATATTCTTGCACTCATGGTGTTTTGCGAATTGTCTAATGTACAATTTCACTATACAACTCGTAAAATTAATTTATATTTTACTTATAATACTAAATCTTAAAATTTAATCTATAATTTTTTTTTATCTTATTAATTTTACATATATATCCAAATGTCATTATTAAATTAAAGATTAGACTTCTTGTATTCAATTTACAAAATATTTATACCTTTGTTTCATTCAAGGGGTAACAAATTCTTCTTGTACTACATTAACAAGGACTTAAACCGCTGTGCAAATCTCCCTTCAAATAAAATCTATGCTAATATTCTTTAATCCTTACCTTTTCCTGTCTGTAGTTTTCTAGAATTCCCACCCTTAATAATTACTCTAACATGCTTTGCTCCCTTAGATTGAGCATCCTCTCTACATCCACTTGGGTCAAAATTGATATACCAGACCTTATGAAAGGTAAGAGATTACTTAGATTTCCTTATAATTTTATTTCTATGCACAAAAAGCATTAAAAGAAGTGTTTGGAGATAACATAGTTTTGATGACTGGTTAGGAAGTTTAGTATTGTGACAAATATTTTGGAATTGTGAGAAAGTACTTTTCATATTCAATTTTTTTTAGTATTACAAAGATGATATATTCTTGCACTCATGGTGTTTTCGGAATTGTCTAATGTCCAATTTCACTATACAACTCATAAAATTAATTTATATTTAAAAAACTTATAATTAACTTTAAATCTTAAATTTAATACATTAACTTTTTTAATCAATATATATATAAATTATTAAATTAAAAATTATACCTATTATATTCCATTTACAAAATATTTATACCTTTGAATGAATCAAAAGGTAACAAATTCTTAAACCGTTGTACAAATCTCCCTTAAATATGAGAATACTTCAAATAAAACCTATGCTAATATTCTATAATCCATACCTTTTCCTGTCTATAGTTTTCTAGAATTCCCACCCTTAATAATTACTCTAACATGCTTTGCTCCCTTAGATTGAGCATCCTCTCTTTCAGAATTCCCACCCTTCATAATTACTAGCATGCTCTGTTCCCTGACTAGATTGAGCCTCATCTAGTTAAAAACATGAAAAAGATTGACCGACCAAGCCTGCAAAGTATTCCCATATGTCAGTGTGAATAATTTTCTATTTTAACTTGGGTTTGGTGTTTTATAATAAATGAGACAATTACAGGTCCATGTGAGTGCATTATTAACTTTATTGCCACCTCCTATATGTGACGTCATCCCAATGTCATGGCTTGTTTTTTCGTGTTAGTGTCACTTCCACATCACTATATCGTTTTGGTGTGGACTCCATATCTTGGGATATTCATTTTTTTTATAAATAACGAATTACTAATCATTCACTTTTGTTTTATATATATATATATGAATTATATGTGTTTTGATGGTTAAGAATGGCTTAGAAGTATGATAAATTTTTGCTGATGTCATTACTTTTAAAAATTTTATACCATTTTGATATAAATTGATTTAAAACTTTTTAAAACACTTACAACACACTTACGTAGTAATTTAAATGTTATATAATTTTACTTTCATCAAAGTGTATATATTTTTATGAGTTTTATATAAAATTTGTTTAAGTAACATATTTGATTTAAGAAAATTTGTATAGAATAACTATTTACGGTTTTTTAATGGCTTTAAATTTATTTATATTTAAAAATATATTTTGAATAACTAAAAATAACAATTTCACTAAGAATTGTAACTCCCTGTGAATTTCACATGTTATATATAGAAATTGATCTTATGTTTTATATTAAGAGAATTTTTTGGTTAAAATCATATGATAGAATATTTGTCGACGTGTTTCGAACCAACCAGTGTGGTTCATTATCAAGACAAGTTGAAGAATCAGATCAAGAATGCATGTTAAATAGTTAGAGCAGAACTTCCATCAGCTATAATTATTGACCAGGTAACGACTAAATAGACTACCTAACGGCTATATTGGACGAGGGAATAGCTAGTTTGACCGGGCATAGGGAAAAGGAGTCAAAAGACCAATTTGAAACTTAATTTGAGGTTTTTATTAAATTAATGGTTAGTTAATTTATTAAATTACAAGTAAATTTATACAATACATATAACTACTAAGGATTAATATTTTCTCAATCTAGGATATAATAATATTAAAAAGAATAATATTTTTAAAAATAATAAATAATATTTTAATTATTTAATTGTTTATTAAAAAATCTGTTTTATAATAAACCATAGGATCTAAAGAAAATTAATTTTTCTTATTAATTAAGTTTGAATTTATTATATAAATAGTTAGCTGTATTATTACTTATTTTATGTAATTCATGAGCTAGAAATAATCTATTAAGGGACATACTTGATAACTAATATATTATTAATCTAATGAAGTTAATATGTTAACCTTATTTTAAATAAATTCAAGGATATTATTAATAGGTTTTATACTAGATCCCTACTAAGATTATTATATTAATATTATTACTATTAATTGTATAAGGTATTAATATCTAAGCAATCTACTTAGTTACCAATTTAGGGAATTAGTCAATGAAATGCATTTATTATAGTTTTAGAATTAATTTAAGGGAATGGGACTAATTTATGTTTTGCTTTTCATTCTAGAAATTTTACAATGTAATTGTTGGCAAAATCCAAACTTTATATTATTTAAATAATTTTTGAATATATAAATTGATTTAACACTCTTAAAAACTCCTACACTCTATTCTGTAGTCTATATATTATATATTTTGGTTTTCATCACTGCATATGTTCTCACGAGTTTTACATAAAATCAAATCAAATTTTGTTGAATTGACATATTTGACTTAAGAAATATGTATAAACTAAGTACCCCAAGGTTTTTTCATGGCTTTCAATCCATCTATAAATTCAAAAATGCATTTATGAGTAACAAGAAATAATAATCTCACCAAGAATCACACCCTTGAATTCCAACAAAAAAGGAAAAATATAGAACAATTAAACTTCTCCCACTCCGATTATACAATCTCAACTTTGGAGAATAAGTAACTTCCAATGATTAGTTGCCACTATTAAACCAGATACAAATATTTCATAAATGCCACAAACATGCCAGTGACAACATGTCTCGAGAGACTTGAATCCACTAATCTGGGGAAACAAATTGTTCACTAACCCACTCGAACTAAAATTCTTGGACTAAAAACAAATGTTTATAATAAAAACATAGATAAACATTTTTTAAAGAAACAAATATTTTATATTAAGAAAACTAGTTTGCAGGCCAACACCTTTACGTTCAAAGCAAGTCCTTCATCTTCAAAGTTCCAAAATTGAACAAAAAGAAATATATTCCTACCTTGCCAACTATTAACTAGGATTATTACATCGCTTATTTTGTAGAGTCTCCAGAAGACTCCTTGATACACTATGTACTTACAAAACATAGATGAAACATTGAAAGACTTGCCATCTTTTCCAGCTTCAAAGCTTCCATCTTGTTCTAGATGAACATTTTCCACTTGTTGAAGAGGGGGGTTGTCCATGGATTGCTCCATAATTACCTCATGCTCTTGCCTTGCATGCTCTCCATGCTTCAAGTCATCTAATACCCGAACGCTTCCTTCATAATTCCTAGAGTTGCAGTATCCACAGTCAATTCTATATTATACAATTTGAGAGATAGACTCTCCACCTTCACATGTAGATGATCTACATCATCATGTAGCGTCTCCAACTGCTTACTAACCAAAGCAAAATGGGACCTTGCTTCTGTAGCAACCTGTTCTCCCTAGCTAGCAATAAGAGTTGACAAGTAAGACATACTAGAAGCCAATTGTGCCAACATGTCTTCCTCTTGTTCTTGATTTACCCAGCCCTCCATTCTGTAGAGAACTCCTATATTATTTCAATTCAATGAGAGAGCCATTACCAACAATTTGCATTTATAGCCACTTTCTTTTACTCCTCTTCTTCCAATGAATTCCTACCTGCATTCAATTCCACAATCCTTCACTTGAAATTTCCTATCAAGATTTTCCATCACGATTGCTTCCCTTTTGCTACCAAGCTCATGTGAATTTATCACTCCCATGGATTGCATAACATAAGTCTATTCTTTTGTATCTCCATGTTTTAATGAAATGGAGGAGGTCCACCACCCATCCAATGGCATGGTGGGACTCGCCTCGAAATCCCACATGGAGTATGCACTGACGTTGATCATCATGGATAAGGGTCGCCAAACACAAACCTTGAAGAATTTGTGGTTATTATGGTTATTAAATGATATGACAGACCTTACTTTAATACTAATAAATCTCCATTTACAAGTATATCGAGATGTGATATCCAAAAAAATAATCATTTTAATAATCATGGAATATATAAAATGGTTGGGACTCCTTGATCTTAAATAAACAAGTTCTAAAGTTGCTCCTTGATTGGCTAGTGAATCTGCTACTTGATTGTTTTTTTTTTTTAATGTGGAAGAATTCTACACTTTCAAACTTTTGAAGTTGTGACTATATTGTAAGAAGCGTCAAAGCTAAATTCTTTTATGGTATTTCATTGACATTGAGAATATTTTGTATAAAAATCTTGGAACCCCCATAAGCTACCAAATGATGAATATGCTTGCAATCACTATCTCCAGGCCTTGCCACAGAGCTAGAGCTTCTGCTTGATTATTGATTGCTTTGCTTAAACCTTAGGCAAATTATGCCTATATTTCTTAATTAAGGTGAAAAATGACCTGTCCCACTCCTGCCTCC
>APFE031706044.1:0-12781 GCA_000404065.3 Pinus taeda
GTGGTCTTTCAATGTTTAAAGGGAAGTGTATTCTCCTCCTGCTGTAAAGGTAAGTGAAGTCTAATTGACTGCCCTAGATATTGATCTTCTCTGCTAATAATATACTTTCAAGAGAAACAAACGTCACTGCAAAGCAAACATTATTCACAATGAATTGTAGTTCTTAATTTTCAGAAATGTTTTCATAATATATATGACTATTAAAATTTATAAAAATATACGTATGCTATTTATACCCATTATCTTAAAAATATATGTATTTTCAACCTTTAAATGTATTCAAATTTGGAAGATGGATTATTTGATTTTATAATCCGATATAAAGTTTCTAAAAATTTGAAAAAATATTTATTTAACTTTTTCTAATATTAATTCTCAAATTTTAAATCATAAACCATAATTAACGAAAATAAAATTAAAAAAAATTGATGAATTATTTTTAAATTCGAATATAAAATTGGTTGAAATTTAGAATTCATCTAATTTGTTAGTGTAATTGACACCAACAATTTACCTACATTCACATGAAAACAATGACATATGACGATATCATGTGTTTTAAACTATATCATGTGTTTTAAACTACTAGGTATCGTAACTAATATCAACGATATACCTGCATTTTCATAAAAATGATGAAAAATCATGTCTCCCCATGATAAATATTTTAAAAGCAGCTCATCATTTGATAAAAGGAACACTGGATTAAAAGGATTAGGAGTTAGTTTAGAATTGAAATTATTATTAATAATTACAATAAAAAATAATTTGTCGACGCGTTTGGAACCAGCTAGTGTGGTTCATCGTCAGGACAAAGTCGAAACGCGTCGACAAATTATTTTCTATGTGATTTCGCCGAAAACTCTCTAAACAATGTTATGGATCACAAAAGCCTAAATTCATTAATTACAATAAAATTATCACTAATTTCTTATTACAATTTTCTCGCGACAAAATTGTATAATTAGGTAGCTTAATATTAAAAGATTTGGTTTTTGTTTGTTTTAGAGATTTGTGGAAGAACATTCACTGCCAAAGAGAATCAACTAGATCGACTGTATATACAACCATGGGTGATTCAAGGTGAAGCACAATCCTTTATTATATAGGTGAATTAAATAAATTCATTTGATAATTTTATGTTATAAAAATAAATTTTCGTACGCAAAAGGTTTTATGAATTTAAATGTGTTTAAGCTTTCGGATTTTAATGTATATTAATCTTTCATCCATATATAAAGAGATTTTAATATAAAAAAAATTAAAAAAATATCAAATCAAGGCAATCATAATCAATATAATCTGAACTAAATTATAATAATATTATATGACCTGAAACATTTTTTGAAGCCACGTTGATATATGACATATTTATAATAACTTTCAGCTCAGTATCATTGAAACCTAAACATAACTAGGAAAAACTAAAAGATTTCTAATTTTTGTGATTGTGGTTCATAAAAAATTATTGTGATTTTTTTATTGGTTATTAATTTTTAAATATATAAATAGATTTTGTTTTTTTTGTTTTTTTTGTTTTTTTTTTATGTTTATTATATTATTGTATAATATTATGAAATAAAATTTTATTTGTAAAAATTACAACTTATATATAAATTACAAGATTCAAATTTATCACCAAAAACAATTTTCACCATATGTCATATATTTAAAATGTCAATAATGAAATTAAAATCAATTTACTATATATATTCCTGAAACTAAAAACAATATTACAAAACTCCAAAATATATAACAATCAATATACTAACTTACCATGCTTATTATCAATATACTAACTTACCATGCTTATTGATTTTGTAAAGTATTATGCTAATAACACTATCCAGAATGTATAGCAATCAATGGACTAAGGTTACATGCTTACTGATTGGCCAAACATTATTCTAACAACAGTATTCGATAAGTTGTGGGAGAGCTGCATTACAAAGGCTTATTTAATTTGTAATTTCTTAAAAAAATATGAATATATTTTTAACAATAAATGAATGTTTCAATGTTTCAATGGTGAAACTTGAAAATGTTATCAGGTTGAAATTTTAAAATATTAATTTCAATTATAAAACTATTTTGTTTTCGATATATTTTATAAGTAAAATATTTATTTAATAATATTTAAATAATAATTTCTATATAATTAATAAATTTAATTTATCTTAATTATGTGAATATATTTGAATGTTTCTATACTATATAAAAATTAGGCTCCTAAAAATTTTGGTTATTTTGAATATTACACTTTATTATTTTATATTATCTATGCTTATTTTAGAACATCGAACATCGTATTTAAATAATGGTATTTGAATTTCATATTTGAAATAAATAAACTTTATATAATTAACAAATATTTTTTCTTTTACAGAAAAGAGTAGTAATATTATATTAATTTGCACCTGGGCACGATAAAAAAATAGAGAATTACACTTCAAAATCAGTGCCATCCTTGGGCAACATCGTTTTCAGATTGTGAAGCTGAGCCCAAATACTATGCAAATTCAAAATTCGACTGAGCTAATACAAAAACATTCGAATATGCCTTACAAAACTAATCAAGTAGTAGAATACGTTTATAGTTTAGCATAAAACACTAGAGAAGACTACTCATTTGGATCAACCGGTGTGTTGAGATCAATCCCTGTTGATTCCTCCTCATAATGTGCATTCTTCTCTGCCATTTGAATCTTCAATTTAGTTGCGTAGTGCTAACATCTCGTCTTCTAGTTGATGAATCTTCTGGTTCTTCTCTATGCTTCTCTCAAGCATTTTGCACGCTTCTTGTTGTTGTTTCTAGAAGCAGTTCCGAAGTTCAGCCAGACTTGCCCTTAATTCGAAATGCTCTCGGTCACAAGGGATACAAACATGAGGGGAGACAGTAACTAGTGGGGGGAACTTCTCACAGAGGGGAGGTAGTAGCGAGTAGCCCGAGGGGGGCACTTCTCGCCACCTTGCGCAAACATTGTCGACGATATCCCCAAGCATCCATGATATCTGGCTGAGGGAGAAATTATTAAGGGAAGACCAAGTCCCAATAGCCACAGAGAGACAAACTCCGTGACCCCAAATTTATCGAGGAGAAGCAAAAATTCCACAACACCCAAGAGTCCTTAAGGAGAGAACCAAACCAAATTACTCAAATTACAAACCTAGGAGTCTCCACAACACTCTAGATTCTTCCATAAAATAAATTCCTAATAATACTATTGAGATCTATACAATCCTCCACACTAGAGAGAAAGATTCTAAGAGACATAGGCCCTGAATCCATCGTCGAGGAATTATTACTCAGATAATTCCACATGGACCTAATTCAACATAGGGGCCTAAAAAGAGGCTCAATTGATAGAGGCCCTACTCTTGAAAGATCACAAACATTATTCTTTTCAACATCAAGGATCTCATGTAGAGACTCTCCAACACTAAGATTGACCCAAAGGAAGAATTCAACTTCCCAAATTATCCATACACAACCCTGGCTATGCCTATGAAACCTACCCCTCTCAACCTTCTGGACAGAGGCCTCTCTACTGCAGCGATTCTGATCATTGTTTCCTAATTTATAGAAATCCTTAAACCGTGAGAATGAAAACATACCTCCATGGTCCCAATTACCATCCATGAATGCCTTGTAGCCTGAAACAACATTTTCCTGGTGCCTATTAACTGTCTCTTGTGCTAGCCATAAGATCTTACTCCATAGAATTAAATGAGGCTCAATCTCAAAGATTTCGCGCATGGCTCTGGTTTGTTGGTTAATGCGACGGGCTTGATTATAGAGCATAGTAAATTGATCTCCCACACTTATGCTAATCCCATCACCAAGTGTCCAAGAAAACTAAATAATGCAGTCACACGTCCAGGTGATTAAGTTGCACGATGAATTCCAAGAGTTGAGGATGAGAGGCCACCACATCATATTCTTGATGCGATGTTTGAAGCGAGGGTATACAGAGCTGAAGGGGGAGGTGAGATGAGAGGGCGGGGGAGTAGGATACCAATAGAGTGGGGAGGAGGATACCAACAGAGCGGGGAGGAGGATACCAATTGAGCAAGGAGGGGGAAAGGTGAAGGGAGGAGAAGAGGGGGAGATGAAGGTAAAGCCTAGGGGAGGAGGAGAGATGAGTGAGAGAGGGAGGTGGATGCCATCAGAGCGAAGAGGGGTAAATGTGAAGAGAGGAGAGGAGGAGGAGATGAAGGGGAATTCTAGGGGAAACATAAGGGGATATGCAAACATAAGCCCAGGTGAATCAAGGGTTAGTGAATGAGTTTACACCCTCAAGCTCCAAACTCCAAAACAAATTGTTTTTATACTTCAATTAATATAAAAGACTTGTATCCAAATGAATTCTACTCATGGTGAGGATTAGGGGATGGGGAGGTAACCTTCAACTCCATTTACTAGAATACAACTTTCTTTCATTTAAAAAGCTATATTTTCTTGCAAATTTGCCTCATGATTTAGACTTCTCAAGATGTGAAATAATTGAAGGTTCTCAAAGAGAGAACATAAGCCCCAGGTTCATTCTAGAACTCGATTCAATTTGTTGTTTTGGGCTTTCGTGCTTGTGTTCATATGTTTTATAATTAGGAGAGAGTCCCCCAATATGTTCATATCCTTGATTCCTTTTTGTTGCACTAAGGTGAGGCCATAGAATAACCCATAGGCTTCTACTTGATTATTTGTCTTGTTTCCCAACCCTAAGCATACCAATCCACAATTATTCCATTGAGATTAATGAGAACCCCTCCCCATCCTTCCACCCCAAGATTTATTTTTGAAGGACCTTCAAATTTAAGAGTCCAATAATTCGAATTTGAAATCCAATCAACTAGTCCATATTGACACATACGAAGAAGCTAAGCATTCCATGCAAGCTTAATTTTTATTGAGGGAGAGGAGGGCTTGGACCTGGCCCAAAGAGTGAGCAAAGTTGATTCAAAAGGATCTAGGGAGGGATCCAAAACTGGTCCATATAATTCAAAACAAGAAGAGAGGGATGTTAGAACAGTGTTCATGGATTGACGACAGGCAGAGGTGAAGATCGCCTCATTTCTTGATAACCATATTTTCCACCAAACATATTTAAAAATGTCTACCTATAGGTCTTTGATTTTTCTTTTGTCCTAAAGGGAGCCCTCATAGAACTTGGGCCAAGAATCAAAGAATCTGAGGAGGTCAACTGGCCACCTGACACACAGAAAGAGAGGACCAAGAGTCACCAACCAAACTAGTTTGGAATACTAGCAATGGAGGAAGAGATGAGGGATGTTTTCCCTAGATATTTCACATAATGGACATCTGGAGGGGCCAATGAGGCTTATTTTCTAAAGGTTTTTTGCTGTGAGGATTCTTTTATGAGCTAATAGGCAACAAAATAAATTCACTTTAGGGGTAGCATTTGTTTTCCAAATCTTGTTCTAGTGTTTGGACTTGGGGGAGATTTGAGCATCGAACAATAAATGGATATAGCCTTCTTTGATTGTGTATGAGGATTTCTTTCACCCCCACCTATCCTCTATTGTTTGCGCCAGGGGAGCGCAACCCATTAACTTCTCAACTAGAATATCTCTGGGAGGGATAAGATTTTCTAGCATATTTTCTATTTTTCATCTAATACAATGACCCTAAGCATCCCAAGAAGAGATTTGATCCAAGTGATCCACCCCCTGTTTTCGCAAGAGGTCCCGAAGAGGAGAGATAGAAGGATCTAGTCTTGAAGGTGAAAGTCCAAGAATCGGGTCGGTCCAAATGTTGATTAAAGCACTATTACCCGAGATTTTATAGAGGTTGCTCTCAATATCATTCAATGAAGAGTGTAAGAGCTTCCATATAGACGAACCTTGAGATATCTCCAAGTATTCCTCTTTGTTATTATATTGGTTTAAATACTTTTCTCTTATAACTTGCATCCACTGGCAATCCAAACTTGTTTTCAGGATCCAACACAGTTTGGTACCCATTGCTGTATTTACTAAGGTTGGATCATGGATTCCAAGCCCCCGATGTTGCTTTGGAGTTCTAATAGTTTTCCAATTTACCAGGTGGAAACTTTTATTTTCTTGTTTTCCTCCCTCCCAATGGAACTTCCTAATATAGATTCCAGGTTGATGTAAAACATATTTAGGGGCCTAGAGAGCTAAGAACTGATAGAGTGGAATGGAAGACAACACATATTTCACCAGGATTGTCCTCCCTGCATTATTTATCTATGTTCCTCCCCAATTAACTATTTTCAAATTAATTTTGTCTAGAACCCTTTGCCATGCATGAGGAGACACCCTTCTTAAGAGGACTGCGACTCCAAGGTAGTTGAAATCTTTCAAATCCCTGAATGTTTTGAATCCCATAATTTCTTATATCTTTTTTAACTTTTGGGGGTAGATATTCCACATATAAACATGCCTTTTGTTTTTATTTGTGGCCCCTCTCGAGGCTCTGTGAAACTTATCCAAATTACTTTTGAAGTGTCTTGCAATCACGAAAGAGTCCCCTCTGAATAAGATGGTGTCATTTGCAAACTGAAATGGTTTATACCCTTGATCTCTGTTTCCTAGAAGATGTTCAGATATTTGCGATCGACTTCCAATATTCTACTTAGCAAGTATGCCATAATAATATAGAGAAAATGGGAGAGATGGAATCCGTGACATAGCCCCCTGGAGGCTTTGAAGAATCCTGCAAGCTGTCCATTTATTAGGGGGGCTATCTAAGGAGAGAAGATGCATAGAGAAACCCATTTTATAAAGGTAGCATAAAGACCCACCCTCCTCATGAATTTCAGCAAGAAACCATGTTACACCCTATCAAAAGAATTTTCCATATCCAACTTTATTGTAATTCCTTGGTCTCCTCTTTTCTAGCTTGAATCAATAGCCTCCTAGAGAAAAATTATATTATAAAAAATTTGACATTGAGGCACAAATCCCCCCTGATTGATTGAGATCAAAAGAGGAAGAATATTTTTGAGACTGGAGGCGAGTAGATTCAAGATGAGTTTATATGAGACATTGCATAGAGAAATAGGATGAAATCTAGCAAAGGTGGAGGGGCGGGACTCCTTAGTGATTAAGGCCAAAAAGGAATAATTGATTCCCCCCCCCCACCCATTAAAAATATTTTGGAGTATCCTATCATATGACACAGGTATTTGCAGATTACTTCCCAGAAGTTTTGGTAGAAATTGATAGAGAACTCGTCCGAGCCTGGAGATTTGTCAGGTGAAAAGGAGAAAACAATTGATTTGATCTCATTTGTGGTCAGAGGGGAGGTCAACACCTCATTCATTTAAGGAGAAACCAAAGTAGGGACGTTCTCTAAGAAAATTTCCTCACAGTCTAGATCTCTTTAAGGGTCTTCCTGGTAGAGGATCTTGAAATAGTACAACACATCTCTCTTAAATTATTTAAAATTTAGTAGAGTATGTCCCTCATGATGGGTTTAGGATATATTATTTCTTGCTTTCTCTAAACTTTGCCTGCTTATGAAAGAACTTTGTGTTTCTATCTCCAACCTTTAGCCAAATTGTTTCTGAACTTTAGTCTCCACTACTCTTCTTCTCTTCTAAGGTGGTTTTGAAGAGCCTTGAAGGTCTCAAATTCTTTTTGGAAGTCCGTCAAATTAATCATGGTCGTCTCCATTTGTCCCTCGATTGTGGCAAGGTGGTTTTCCATATTCTTTATTGCATATTTCCTTTCTGATGTGTTTTCTTTTAACCACTTTTTAGTATCTCCTTTTAGCCTTTTGATGTTGGATTCCTAAATAGAGACTGGGCTTCCCTCAACCCAAACTGACCAAGAAAGGGAAACCATCTCAGAGAAACCAAGTGCGTCAAGCCAAAGAGGGGAGAACCGAAAGGGGATAGGATTGAGATTGAATGAAGGTGAGACAAGAAGGCTAATTGGATGATGGTCAGAGACACACCCAGGAAGAATACGGGATTTCAGGAAAATATTCATCATAACCAAGAAGTTAGAGGCCGGTAAGCAGTGAAGAAGAGTTGCAATATGGCCCAAACCAGAATGTTTGTTATTCTAGTTATAGAGGAATTTAGGAGGCTTAACATCAAAGAGGTTGAGCTTGAGGATTAAGTCCTCCATATTTTCATGGGAAGCATCCCTAATAGTAGAGCCTCCCCTCTTCTCATTTTGTTCCATGGTGGTGTTGAAATATCCTCCCAAAATAAAGTTACACACATATTTAGAGTTTTTTAACTTCATTAAAGATTTCCAACATTATTGTTTCTCACTAAAGCTGACAGGTATATAGATATTGATCGTAGAGAAAGTTTGTTGCAACTCTAAAATCTTAAAAGAAGTTGTGATCCAGTGAGTGGTTTTTAAAGAACTTACCAACTATAATTTTGCAAGATTCCACATCGTGCTAAAGGATTCTGAAGCACCTCTCGAGCTCTTTGCTTCCATATTGCTAAAACCCCAAAGAGAGGAATGAATAGAGGAGATTTCAGTCTCATTCAACTTTGTCTCCTATATTATGGTGACTACTGGTCTTTTCTTTTGTATTAGAGATTTTACTTTCATTATTCATTTTCTAGAACCAAAACCACTACAATTCCATGAGATAATATTCATTACTTACTTTTTGTAGTTGGTGTCCCTTTTTTAGGGTCTGCTGCACTTCTCGTTTTTCCTCCTTTGTTCCCCAAATCAGCTAACTAGCGAGGAATAGTGTGTTGAAAACCCAACTCCTTGTCCTTTTTTGTTTTTTATTTCCTTATTTCTTTGTTTGTTTTCCATCCTGATCTTCTTGTCTTTCTATGAATGTCCCTAAGTCTTGCGCCCTCTTATTTTTCATGCACTGAGCTCCCAAGTAATGTTGTTACCACTATTTCTTTGGAGGATAAGAAACCTTCTTCTTCATCCTCTTCACTCGTTGTGTCTTCTGCATTACTGGTTACTTCTAGGCTTGTGGGAATTTATTTTGTAGTTTCAAAGTCGAGGAAAGAAGAGAAACCTCTACGTTACTATAGAGGCCAATGCAAAGAACTTCTTCTTATCTCTTCCAGATTCATTCTCTTGGGTTTCTACCTCACAAGTATGAATAGGTTCACTTTGTCTTGAGCCCTCTTTTTGAGGAACTGAGTTGGAGGTTATTACTAGCCTGTTATTCTTTTTCGTATTCCTTTTTTTCCTCTTGGCTTGCTGCCATTGTTCATTTGCTTCCCATGGTTGGTGTTATAACTCCAGGAAACTCTCCTAGGTTACAGCTCGGAGATACCTGGTAACATATAATCTTCAATATTGTTCTCTGAACTATTGGAATGGATGAAGGTTTGGATCAAGCTAGATAACTGTTTCAACTCTATTTTCACTCAAGACATGCATGAACACCCTCAGCTTTGCAAGGCTTTAGAACACTAATCCTCAATAGTTTGTAGATTAAATGGATAAATGGAGAATACTGACTGTACCGGCAGATGCATATATAAAGACATATGAGTGGCTAGCTACACACAGTAAATGAAGCTTGAAAATCTAATTTATCAACGCAAAGATAAGATGACATTTATCTCGCATTAGACACAGAAGAAACATGAAAAACCTGTTCAAGTGCAAGCTTAGAACTGAAGAAAAAATGGAAATTGAACATATAACAACAAAAGAAGCTTATATTGCTAGAATGAAGATGACAAGCTTGAGTAGAAACGTATCCACAGTCTCGAGAAGTTGAACCTGTATTACTTCTAACTTTCAGCCATTTATAGGACTTTTACAATGCTCTTGAACTCTCAAAGGCTCAGAGTGTCTTAATCTATCCTCCTTGTCTTTTCAGCAACCTGATGCCATGACTAGGCATGCATGGGCTTGGAGGTTTCTTCTTCCAACAGAAGAGTAACTGCATTCGAGTAGTTTGTTGCATTGTCTGGGAGCTCGCTTGTGCCAGAGATGCCCCGCAATCACTTCTGTTGTTTTTGGTTGTGTTGCGTTGTTGATGCTCCATGATCACTTCTGTTTCGTGCTGCATCGTGCTGGGATTTTTCCCTTTCTGGCCTTTGTCCACCAGTAGCTATCTATCGGCTGAATTATTCTTCCAGCGTTAGCAATCATTGCTATATGCTTCTGCTCTATGATGGAATGGGTCTTCAGCCCTTTAAAATACCTTCAAATATTAATTAATGACTATTTTCTGTTTTAAATAGAAAACACTGCAAAAATGAGAGATCTCGCCCATCTCTGTTCATTTCGGACTTAAAAAGTTCTTGAACATGGCCTATTCTTCTATCGAGTCCCCCTTTTGGGTCTCTATCGCAAGTCGTTATTGGCCAATTCCCTTGCTTCTTTTTGTGTTTTGGATATGTTAAAAAGCATTGAAAATCATGAGAAATTTGCTTTGGTGGACCTGAAAAATTATATATTTTCATTCCCGAACCCTTTTGGGTCTGGGTCTTATCGCATTGGCGCTGCTCCAGGGTTCCCTTTGTATTTCGTTAAAATACGTCAAGCTACGAAAATGCATTGAAAATGGCCTTCCTGCAAACCCGAAATCTTATGAAATAATACTTATAATACCATCGAGTTCGGTTCATCGGGTCGCACACATGCCTGTATAATGGCCCTACTCCATAATGTTTTGCTCCATAATGTTTCCTGGATTCCGATCCGCTGATGTGATTAATCACAATCGCATATCGCTTATGCCCTGGGCCCATGGTTAGTGCTCCTTGTTAATCTCTGATAGCGATCTTGTGACGCGATGTGGCCATCGATCTGTGTGCTTGATCGATGGTCCACATTGCATCATTGATCGCCATCGCAAGTTCCATACGGTTCGTGCTTACTCCACCAGCTTGCCTCTGTCGATTGCGACCCACCAATCCGATCATTGGAGATCGCTAATCGGAGGTGTCTTCTGCCCATCCTTAAGTCCTCCTCTATGTTGGCCGATTGTGATTTGCCGAATAGATCTGGGCCATTGATCGGCCAGATCTGACAGTTGTTGTGCATCATCTCTATGTATGCCTCTGGTACTTAGTTTTTCACTGTTTTTGAGTGTTTTAGCCTCCCGATAGTGCTTTTCCACCATGCTAAGGGTTTTTCTCCTGCACTGCGTTTGATCTTTGGCAGGATTTTGCTCTGTTTTGAAGGTTTAAAGAGCATATTTGGATTCATTTTTCGGCCAAATGCCAACAATTCTAACACTGGCTCTTCTGGGGATGAAAGCCTCCTTGTGAGGTTTCAGGAATTGCAGAACAATGCCTTTCCTCTAAAAACAAAATCAAATCTTCCTCCTAGTGTTTCATTGGGCATGGAGTCTATTTTGCAATGAAATAAAAACTAGAAGAAAATATTTACAATACCAAGGCTTTAAAGCCTTAAATGAAATAAAGTTTCAAAAACCACCCATTGATTGGGCCATCAAAAACATCTTCCCCATCTAAATTGCGCAGAATGAAAATGTTGCTCATCTGAACTTGAGCAATGACAAACGGACGTGTCCATAAGGTATCAAATTCACCATGGTTGCCCTTCTTTTCTTTCAACACATCAGATTTGAGAACCCAGTCACCAAACTAAAAATTGTCCCATTTTACCTTTCTATAAAAGGTTTCTTTGATCTTCTTCTAATGATTTTTAGCAAATTCTTCAAAGACTTGTAAAAGCCTATTAATTTCATCATCCTCTTCGAAAACTTTCCAGTATTTGACATTTTCAGGCAAAGATGGTCTATATTTCACCTCATCTCTGTATGTTTTCAGCCTTGGATGTTTTGCTTGGAAGGTTTTGTTGACGTGCTGAATGATAAGGTCTGCATCTTCAAACACCTTCACACCTTTGATTCCCATTTCTTTAGCAGTGTTTAAGCCCAACATCAAGGCTTTGTACTATGCTATGTTATTTGTGACATGAAAAGTTAATTTGAAATATAAATGAATGCATTCTTGTGTCAGGGACACAAGGACTACACATGCCCTTGCAGCTTCCTTAGAGCAAGCTCCATCCAAGAACATGTCTCAAATTTGCAAGCCTTCTTCCTTTGTGATCTGGAAAACTGGTTTCTTAAGCTGCATGGAGGCCAATTGAGATTCTTCGATCTGAAGAAAGCAAGCTCCAAAATCAATGTCGACATCATAAATGGGATGATTAGTGGGATTCCTTTCATCATTGATAATATAAGCCAACTGAGCCTTTCTGTAAAATCTCCTATTTTCACCTCCAAAAACTGGGATAGTAGCATATGACAGATAATTTTGCAATGTTCCACCTAATCTCTTGATCCAACCTCTTGAAAGCAACATGCCAAACTTGGGTGGTACATCTGCTACCACAATATCCATCATCATGTTCTTCATGGGCAGCTAAGACAAAGTGATGGCTAGGTCTCTGATTAATCCCAGGAATTTCACTTTTCTAGAGTCAAAAGAAAACATGTCATGATAAGGCTTGTTAGTGTCAAGACCTAGCTCATCCATGACAACCTTGGGCATTAGATTATGGCTGGCACCAGTGTCCAGAGGGCAGTTGTGAAGGATTTTATCATGAATAGTTAGAGAGACATAGAATGATGGGAAGTTGTCTTCACAATTTTCAATCATTGGGATGAGATAACAACTGGTTTGTCATCTTGCATATTTACATAGTCAGTGGAGGCTTGGATGGCTTTAGGCTCAAGGGCCTCGAGGATGGATCTTTTGAAGGACTCATTCTTCACTAGTTCTATCAGAGGCATAGGTATTCTTAGCTTCTGAATTTCTGATTGAAAATTGAAAGGAGAAGGAGACTTGTCAAGGCCTCTTACCTCGTG
>APFE031706044.1:13694-25521 GCA_000404065.3 Pinus taeda
CTATAGATCTTGGGGTTAGTTCTCTGAACCATTTTCTAGCCTCTCCATCTAGGATTTGGACAAAGACTCTCATCCACACATCATCTTCACTAATGTCTAGGTTATCAGCATAGCTATAGAATGACTCAAGATGTTCTTAAGATGTAACACATTTAGTCCTAGTGAAATTAGGCCTATACTTCTGATATTCTCCAGTAGGCATGGTATTCAAAGGAGTGGGTAGCACTAGAGGTCCATACCTGGCAGCTATGATTCTTTCCATTTTGGTAGGTGCTGGTGGACCTGCCATAGTTGTGGTGGTTATAAGGGTACTGGAAATCTGAATGACAGAGGGCTGAGGAGTGATTGAGAGGACTAAAGGAGTATGATGGATATGAGGTGAGGTTTCCTTCGGGCTTACAACAAAAGAAGAACCTAAAAAATAAGGAGCTTTGTGAATCTTTGAGATTTTTTTCTTCGTTGCTAGTATTAGAAGCTATACTCTCAACAAGTATTTGTTCTATTACAAGATTTTCTTGAAGAGATATATAATATTGTTTAGATTTACTTGAACCTGATGCTCCTTTCTGCAATACCTTTCATTGTTTGATGATTTTTTTAGGATCAGATACTGGGTCAGCTTTTGGCTTCTGAGGATTTCTCCAAATATGCCTCACAAACTGAGCCAGAACCATGAAGTGGAGTTGCCAAGAGGTTCATCCTTCAGTAGAGTCACCAGATAGATGATTACAACCAGAAAAGTGCCCAGACTTTGTCTATCATCAAAGCTGGATTTGTGTCGTCTCCTAGGGAAGCTAAGCTTCAGTCTCCTCTCCCTGGCAACGGTGCCAATTATGTTATCACTCTAGGAAACTCTCCTATGTTGCAACTTAGAGATGTCTAGTAACATATAATCTTCAATATTGTTCTCTGAACTATTGGAATGGATGAAGGTTTGGATCAAGCCAGATAACCATTTCAACACTGTTTTCACTCAAGACATGCATGAACACCCTCAACTTTATAAGGCTTTAGACCACTAATGCTCAATAGTTTGTAGATTCAATGGATAAATGGAGAATACTGACTATACCAACAAATGCATATATAAACACATATGAATGGCTAGCTACAAGCAGTAAATGAAGCTTGCAAATCTAATTTATCAACACAAAGATAAGATGACAATTATCTAGTATTAGACACAGAAGAAGCATGAACAACATGTTCAAGTGCAAGCTTAGAACAAGAGAAAAAATGGAAATTGAACATATAACAACAAAAGAAGCTTATATTGCTAGAATGAAGATGAGAATCTTTAGTAGCCAAGTATCAGTGTCTCCAGAAGTTGAACCTATATTACTTCTAACTTTCAGCCATTTATAGGCCTTTTATAATGCTCCTCAGCGCTCAAAGGCTCGAAGTGTCTTAATATATCCTCCCTATCTTTTCAACAACCTGATGCCATGACTAGGCACGCATGGGCTCGGAGGTTTCTTCTTCTAACAGAAGAGTAACCGCATTCGGGTAGTTTGTTGCACTGTCAGAAGCTCACTCGTGCCAGAGATGCCCCACAATCACTTCTGTTGTTTTTGGCTGTGTTGCGCTGTTGTGCCCCATGATCGCTTCCATTTCGGGCTGCATCATGCTGGGCTTTTTCCCTTTCCAGCCTTTGTCCCTCGGTAGCTATCTCCCGGTTGAATTCTTCTTCTAGCGTTAGCAATCATCGCTAGACACTTCTAATCTGTGATGGAATGGGTCTTTGGCCCTTTAAAATCCCTTCAAATATTAATCAATGACTGTTTTCTGTTTTAAATAGAAAACACTGCAACAATGAGAAATCCCGCCCATCTCTGTTCATTTCAGACTTAAAAAGTCTTTAAACATGGCCTATTCCTCTATCTGGTCTGCCCTCTGGGTCGCTATCGCAAGTCGCTAGTGGCCTATTCCCTTTCTTCCCTTTGTATTTTGAATATGTTAAAAAACATTGAAAATCATGGGAAATTTCCTTTGGCGGACCTGAAAAATTATATATTTTCATTCCTAAACCGTTTTGGGTCCAGGTCTTATCGCATTGTCGCTGCTCCAGGGTTCCCTTTGTATTTCGTTAAAATACGTCAAACTACGAAAATGCTTTGAAAAGGTCCTTCATGCGGACCTGAATATTGTTATTAAATATTAACAATATGTATTAATATTATTATGTTTATTAATATTAATTTTTGATATTTGTAAATATAAATATTGTTATAATAGTTTAATTAATTAATTAATATGTTAAAATATTAACATATGTATTATATTATTATAAATTATTAATATTAATATGTTAATTATATTACTTAATATAAATATTGTTTTTAATATTGTTAATTAGTATTTTTATTAATATAGTTAAACCCTAAGATAAATATTATAAAGCTTTAAATAAACTTTGTTAACCATGGTTGATTTTCATGTTGAGATAATCCTTGTCACAATGTGAAGTTGGAGCATGGTTGACCGTGATTGATTTTCATATCGAGACAATATTTGTCACAGTGCGACGTTAGACCTTGATTGAGCATGGTTGATTTTCATATTGATAGAATCTTTGTCACAATGTGATGATGTACGATGGTTGACCATGATTGACATTATAAACCCAAGGGATTATAAACCCAAAGGAGTAATATTAAACCCAGGGTATAAATATTGTATACTCAAGGTATATAAATGTTAAGATAAATATTATAAACCCTAAAATAAACATGGTTGACTAGGGTTGATTTTCATATTGACACAATCTTTATCACAAAGTGACATTGGACTATGGTTGACCATGATTGATTTTATTATTGAGACAACATTTGTCACAATGCAACATTGGATAATGGTTGGTCATGATTGACCATGGTTTATTTTCATATTTACACAATCTTTGCCACAATGTGACGTTGGACTATGGTTGACCATGATTGATTTTCATATTGAGACAATCTTTGTCATAATACGGTGTTGGATCATGGTTGATCATAGTTGAGCATGATTAATTTTCATATCGAGACAATATTTTTCACATCGTGACGTTGGACGATGGTTGATTTTCATATTGAGAAAATATTTGTCATAATGTGACGTTGGACCATGGTTGACCATGATTATAAACCCAAGGGATTTATATGAAACCCAAGGATTTGTATTTTAAACCCTATGAGTAATATTACACCCTAGGAAAATGAACCCTTAGATTAATAAACCCAACGAATTAATATTATAAAGCCAAGGGAATAATAAACCCAAGGGATTAAGACTAAAAAGCCAAGGGATTATAAACTCAATGGAGTAATATTAAAACCAAGGGATTAGTATTATAAACCTTATGTATATAAACCCTAGGATTAATATTATAAACCTTATGTATATAAACCCTAAGATAAATACTATAAACCCTAAAATAAACATGGTTGATTTTCATGTTGAGACAATATTTGTCATAATGCAACATTTGGCCATTGTTTACCATGGTTGACCATGGTTGATTTTCATATTGAGACAATCTTTGTCACAATGTGACATTGGACCATGGTTGAACATTGTTGACCATGATTATAAACCCAATACCTTGGTTCAATGTCACATTCTGACAACCATGGTCATCCATGGTCAACCATGGTCCAATGTCACATTGTGATAAAGATTGCTTCAATATGAAAATCAACCATGGTCAACTGTGGTCAATCATGGCGAACCATTGTCAAATGTCGCCTTGTGACAAAGATGATCTCAATATGAAAATCAACTATGGTCAACCATGGCCAACCATTATCCAACCATGGTTGACTATGGTTGATTTTCATATTGTGACAATATTTGTCACAATGTGACATTTGACCATCATTGACCATGGTTGACCATTGTTGGATATGATTGACATGTTTGACAATGATTGATATTATAAAGCCAAGAGATTGATATTATAAACCTAAGGGATTTATCTTATAAACCCAAGGGATAAATAGTTAAACCATCTTTGTCAAAATAACTATAGTTGATTTTCATATTGACACAAACTTTGTCAAAATGTGATGTTGGAACATTGCTCAACATGATTGATTCCATAAAACATGGGTGAGCATGGTTGACCATGGTTGACCATGATTATTATTATAAACCCAATGGATTAATACTAAAACCTTAAGGGATTATGAACTCAAAGGAATAATTTTGAACCCAAGGGATTAATATTATAAACTCAAGGTATATAAACCCTAAGATAAATATTATAAACCTTGATATAAACATGGTTGACCATGGTTGATTTGCATATTGAGACAATCCTTGTGAGAATGCAAAGTTGGAGCATGGTTGGCCATGATTGACCATGATTGATTTTCATATCCAAACAATCTTTGTCACAATGAAATGTTGGACCATGATTGGCCATGGTTGATTTTCATATTGACTTAATCCTTTTCATAATGCAACATTGTACCATGATTGGCCATGGTTGACCATGATTGATATTATATATCCAAGAGAATAATAAACCCAAGGGATTACAAATCCAAGGGAATAATATTAAACCCTTGGGAATAATATAAACCAAAGTTATATAAAGCCCAAGATAAATATTATAAACCCTTAAGTAAACATGGATGACCATGTTGTTTTTCATATTGATACAATCTTTTTCCTATTGTTATGTTGGACCATGCATGACCATGGTTGATCCCTTAGATTAATAAACCTAATGGATTGATATTATAAACTAAAGGGAATAATAAACCCAAGGGATGAATACAAGAACCCCAAGGGATCATGAAGCCAAGGGAATAATATTAAACCTAAGGGATCAATCTTAAAAACCCAAGGTATAAAACACTAAGATAAATACTATAGACCCTAAAATAAACATGGTTGACCATGGTTAATTTTCATATTGAGAGAATCCTTCTCATAATGCGACGTTGGCCCATGGTTGACTATGCTTGACCATGATTGATTTTCATATCAAGACAATCTTTTTCATAATGCAATGTTGGAGTTGATTTTCATATTGAGATAATTTGGTCACAATGTGACATTGGATCATGGTTGACCATGATTGTTTCTATAAAACATGGTCAACAATGGTTGACGAGGATGAAGAGAAATTTAACATTAAGAGAAATCTCAAACTTTGATTTGTTAAGTACTATTAAGAATATTTTAAAATATTTTATAAAGCTTAAAATCCTACCATCCACCTTTAGTTAATGATGGATATATTCAAATATTAGATATTGGATTATAAAATAAAATAAAAAATACTCAAATAAATATTTTATGAATATTCAATAAATATTAAATTTCTTTAATATACTTTAGTTATTAAATTAAAAATCAATTTTGGAAACTGAATTATAAAATAAACAAACATATTTAGGTAAATATTTTATTAATATTCAATAAAGAATAAACCTATTGAAGTAAATATTTTATGAATATTTTATGAATACAATCGCATATCACTTATGCCCCAAGCCCATGGTTAGTGCTCCTTGTTAATCTCTGATAGCGATCCTGCGACGCGATGTGGGTCATCAATTTGCGTGCTTGATCGATGGGCCACATTGCATCGCTGATCACCTTCAAAATTTCCATATGGTCCGCGCTTACTCCGCCTGCTTGCCTTTGCTAATTGCAACCCGTCGATCCAATCATCACAGATTATTGATTAGGAGTGTCTTCCTCCCAACCTTAGGTCCTCCTTTGTGTTGGCCGATTGTGATTTTCCAAGTAGATCTGGGCCATTGATTGGGAAGATCTGATGGATGTTGTGCATCATCTATGTGTATTCCTTCAGTACTTGATTTTTCACTATTTTTGAGTGTTTTAGCCTTCCGATAGTGCTTTTCCACCATGATAAGGGTTCTTCTCCTACGCTGGTTTTGATCTTTGGCAGGATTTTGTTGTCTTTTGAAGGCTTAAAGAACATAATTGGATTCATTTTTGTGCCAAATACCAACAAGGCTAACAATTTTTCAGAAGGGTCCTAATGCTTTGGGCATATTTTAGCAAAGCACCCATATTCATGACACAACTTGCATTTAAATGGAAATTGATCATAGTCTAGCTCCTGGACATGATCCCAAGTGTCCATACAGAGATTAATAGTATTCAGAAGCCCTTTTTCAAGGTCTATTTCCACACAAATCCTTGCATGGGAGAATAGACCATCCTTGGCTCATCATAGTCAATATATTTTCCCAGAGAGTTCCCTATCAGATGTAAGGTTGCATCATTCTAGCAATGGAGCGGGAGATATGGTAGCTTTACCCAGACTGGTACTAAGGAGGGAACATCATAGTCAAAATTGAAGCTATGAATCCACCTATCCAGAAACGGCCCCTATGTGCCACTCCTGAAGTATGGGCCGCTCTTGAAAACTAAATCTCTGTCCAACCTGCTTTCGAAAAAGAAGGTGAAGAATCCCTTCCCACAGAATGTCGACATAACCTCTCCTTGAATAAGTGGTTTCCAATTATTTTCTATCCAATAAGGCCAAAGGCCCATGAACTCACCAATAAGGCCCCGGTTTGTGAGTTGCAAAGTTCTAGAGTGAGCTTGCAGGCTGTTGATGGTGATCTTAGGGATTTCATCTACTTTTTTAACAAAGCGTGAAGGGCCCAACTTCTAAAACTTAGGCGTAGAAGCAACCAAAGAGTTGAAGGCCGCAATATCCACATCCAAAGAACCATCGAGTGTCGGCGCAACAATAAGGTTGTCTGGCTAGATAGTGGCAAGGAGACAAGCTGGAGAGTATGAGCAAAGGGGACACAAGGGAGAAATAAGAGGGGAGGGAGGAAGGAGCCCTCAGCAGGAGGCCAAGGTCATGAATCCACAGGCAACATAACATTAGGCAACATGATTTTTCCTAACCCTATTAAGAAATATGAATAAATGACCTCAATTTAATTAATAAATATTTTAGAATGTTTCTCTATTATATTAAAAAAAAATTAAAAAGGCTTTAGATAAATTTTGGAATTACAACTTGAAATCTGTAAGTATTTTCGAATAGGGTATTTAAATTTTTAATTTAAGAATTATAATAAATGAAAATATTTTAATTTTAATTGAATATTAAATCAAATATTTACCTAAATACGTTTGTTTATTTTATAATTTAGTTTCCAAAATATTTAATCTTTATTGAATATTCATAAAATATTTACTTCAATAGGTTTATTCTTTATTGAATATTAATAAAATATTTACCTAAATATGTTTGTTTATTTTATAATTCAGTTTCCAAAATTGATTTTTAATTTAATAACTAAAGTATATTAAAGAAATTTAATATTTATTGAATATTCATAAAATATTTATTTGAGTATTTTTTATTTTATTTTATAATCCAATATCTAATATTTGAATATATCCATCATTAACTAAAGGTGGATGGTAGGATTTTAAGCTTTATAAAATATTTTAAAATATTCTTAATAGTACTTAACAAATCAAAGTTTGAGATTTCTCTTAATGTTAAATTTCTCTTCATCCTCGTCAACCATTGTTGACCATGTTTTATAGAAACAATCATGGTCAACCATGATCCAATGTCACATTGTGACCAAATTATCTCAATATGAAAATCAACTCCAACATTGCATTATGAAAAAGATTGTCTTGATATGAAAATCAATCATGGTCAAGCATAGTCAACCATGGGCCAACGTCGCATTATGAGAAGGATTCTCTCAATATGAAAATTAACCATGGTCAACCATGTTTATTTTAGGGTCTATAGTATTTATCTTAGTGTTTTATACCTTGGGTTTTTAAGATTGATCCCTTAGGTTTAATATTATTCCCTTGGCTTCATGATCCCTTGGGGTTCTTGTATTCATCCCTTGGGTTTATTATTCCCTTTAGTTTATAATATCAATCCATTAGGTTTATTAATCTAAGGGATCAACCATGGTCATGCATGGTCCAACATAACAATAGGAAAAAGATTGTATCAATATGAAAAACAACATGGTCATCCATGTTTACTTAAGGGTTTATAATATTTATCTTGGGCTTTATATAACTTTGGTTTATATTATTCCCAAGGGTTTAATATTATTCCCTTGGATTTGTAATCCCTTGGGTTTATTATTCTCTTGGATATATAATATCAATCATGGTCAACCATGGCCAATCATGGTACAATGTTGCATTATGAAAAGGATTAAGTCAATATGAAAATCAACCATGGCCAATCATGGTCCAACATTTCATTGTGACAAAGATTGTTTGGATATGAAAATCAATCATGGTCAATCATGGCCAACCATGCTCCAACTTTGCATTCTCACAAGGATTGTCTCAATATGCAAATCAACCATGGTCAACCATGTTTATATCAAGGTTTATAATATTTATCTTAGGGTTTATATACCTTGAGTTTATAATATTAATCCCTTGGGTTCAAAATTATTCCTTTGAGTTCATAATCCCTTAAGGTTTTAGTATTAATCCATTGGGTTTATAATAATAATCATGGTCAACCATGGTCAACCATGCTCACCCATGTTTTATGGAATCAATCATGTTGAGCAATGTTCCAACATCGCATTTTGACAAAGTTTGTGTCAATATGAAAATCAACTATAGTTATTTTGACAAAGATGGTTTAACTATTTATCCCTTGGGTTTATAAGATAAATCCCTTAGGTTTATAATATCAATCTCTTGGCTTTATAATATCAATCATTGTCAAACATGTCAATCATATCCAACAATGGTCAACCATGGTCAATGATGGTCAAATGTCACATTGTGACAAATATTGTCACAATATGAAAATCAACCATAGTCAACCATGGTTGGATAATGGTTGGCCATGGTTGACCATAGTTGATTTTCATATTGAGATCATCTTTGTCACAAGGCGACATTTGACAATGGTTCGCCATGATTGACCACAGTTGACCATGGTTGATTTTCATATTGAAGCAATCTTTATCACAATGTGACATTGGACCATGGTTGACCATGGATGACCATGGTTGTCAGAATGTGACATTGAACCAAGGTATTGGGTTTATAATCATGGTCAACAATGTTCAACCATGGTCCAATGTCACATTGTGACAAAGATTGTCTCAATATGAAAATCAACCATGGTCAACCATGGTAAACAATGGCCAAATGTTGCATTATGACAAATATTGTCTCAACATGAAAATCAACCATGTTTATTTTAGGGTTTATAGTATTTATCTTAGGGTTTATATACATAAGGTTTATAATATTAATCCTAGGGTTTATATACATAAGGTTTATAATACTAATCCCTTGGTTTTAATATTACTCCATTGAGTTTATAATCCCTTGGCTTTTTAGTCTTAATCCCTTGGGTTTATTATTCCCTTGGCTTTATAATATTAATTCGTTGGGTTTATTAATCTAAGGGTTCATTTTCCTAGGGTGTAATATTACTCATAGGGTTTAAAATACAAATCCTTGGGTTTCATATAAATCCCTTGGGTTTATAATCATGGTCAACCATGGTCCAACGTCACATTATGACAAATATTTTCTCAATATGAAAATCAACCATCGTCCAACGTCACGATGTGAAAAATATTGTCTCGATATGAAAATTAATCATGCTCAACTATGATCAACCATGATCCAACACCGTATTATGACAAAGATTGTCTCAATATGAAAATCAATCATGGTCAACCATAGTCCAACGTCACATTGTGGCAAAGATTGTGTAAATATGAAAATAAACCATGGTCAATCATGACCAACCATTATCCAATGTTGCATTGTGACAAATGTTGTCTCAATAATAAAATCAATCATGGTCAACCATAGTCCAATGTCACTTTGTGATAAAGATTGTGTCAATATGAAAATCAACCCTAGTCAACCATGTTTATTTTAGGGTTTATAATATTTATCTTAACATTTATATACCTTGAGTATACAATATTTATACCCTGGGTTTAATATTACTCCTTTGGGTTTATAATCCCTTGGGTTTATAATGTCAATCATGGTCAACCATCGTACATCATCACATTGTGACAAAGATTCTATCAATATGAAAATCAACCATGCTCAATCAAGGTCTAACGTCGCACTGTGACAAATATTGTCTCGATATGAAAATCAATCACGGTCAACCATGCTCCAACTTCACATTGTGACAAGGATTATCTCAACATGAAAATCAACCATGGTTAACAAAGTTTATTTAAAGCTTTATAATATTTATCTTAGGGTTTAACTATATTAATAAAAATACTAATTAACAATATTAAAAACAATATTTATATAACAAATATAATTAACAATATTAATATTAATAAACATAATAATATTTTAATACATATTTGCTTAATATTTAATAACATTTTATATTTAATAATTAACAATATTAATAACAATATTTATATTAACAAATATAAATCAAAAAATATTAATATTATAAACATAATAATATTAATACATATTGTTAATATTTAATAACAATATTCAGGTCCGCATGAAGGACCTTTTCAAAGCATTTTCGTAGTTTGACGTATTTTAACGAAATACAAAGGGAACCCTGGAGCAGCGACAATGCGATAAGACCTGGACCCAAAACGGTTTAGGAATGAAAATATATAATTTTTCAGGTCCGCCAAAGGAAATTTCCCATGATTTTCAATGTTTTTTAACATATTCAAAATACAAAGGGAAGAAAGGGAATAGGCCACTAGCGACTTGCGATAGCGACCCAGAGGGCAGACCAGATAGAGGAATAGGCCATGTTTAAAGACTTTTTAAGTCTGAAATGAACAGAGATGGGCGGGATTTCTCATTGTTGCAGTGTTTTCTATTTAAAACAGAAAACAGTCATTGATTAATATTTGAAGGGATTTTAAAGGGCCAAAGACCCATTCCATCACAGATTAGAAGTGTCTAGCGATGATTGCTAACGCTAGAAGAAGAATTCAACCGGGAGATAGCTACCGAGGGACAAAGGCTGGAAAGGGAAAAAGCCCAGCATGATGCAGCCCGAAATGGAAGCGATCATGGGGCACAACAGCGCAACACAGCCAAAAACAACAGAAGTGATTGTGGGGCATCTCTGGCACGAGTGAGCTTCTGACAGTGCAACAAACTACCCGAATGCGGTTACTCTTCTGTTAGAAGAAGAAACCTCCGAGCCCATGCGTGCCTAGTCATGGCATCAGGTTGTTGAAAAGATAGGGAGGATATATTAAGACACTTCGAGCCTTTGAGCGCTGAGGAGCATTATAAAAGGCCTATAAATGGCTGAAAGTTAGAAGTAATATAGGTTCAACTTCTGGAGACACTGATACTTGGCTACTAAAGATTCTCATCTTCATTCTAGCAATATAAGCTTCTTTTGTTGTTATATGTTCAATTTCCATTTTTTCTCTTGTTCTAAGCTTGCACTTGAACATGTTGTTCATGCTTCTTCTGTGTCTAATACTAGATAATTGTCATCTTATCTTTGTGTTGATAAATTAGATTTGCAAGCTTCATTTACTGCTTGTAGCTAGCCATTCATATGTGTTTATATATGCATTTGTTGGTATAGTCAGTATTCTCCATTTATCCATTGAATCTACAAACTATTGAGCATTAGTGGTCTAAAGCCTTATAAAGTTGAGGGTGTTCATGCATGTCTTGAGTGAAAACAGTGTTGAAATGGTTATCTGGCTTGATCCAAACCTTCATCCATTCCAATAGTTCAGAGAACAATATTGAAGATTATATGTTACTAGACATCTCTAAGTTGCAACATAGGAGAGTTTCCTAGAGTGATAACATAATTGGCACCGTTGCCAGGGAGAGGAGACTGAAGCTT
>APFE031706047.1:0-10010 GCA_000404065.3 Pinus taeda
TTTTTATCATTCCTTAGACTTATCTTTAGCTACTTCCTAATCGTGTCTTACACAGTACTATGTGTTAGAGGCAGAGAGTTAGGAAGAGATAAACATTATCATTGGTCTTTTAAGTGATTTTCTTACCTTTTATTTGCAGCAGCATGAATGGTGTCTAATGCCATTAGAAAGTGGTTCTTTGCCTTCAGTTCATTTTAATTCATTTATTTCCTTCAATTTTTCCTTTTCAACAAGTAGTAAGAAACCACTAATCACACACCTTCACTCATCTAGAATTCACCTTACACACACCATCACTCATCTGTTTATAAATACATCACTCCATCTTAGGAAGATAAATTAACCACAAACAACACCCCAAACGACAAAAATCTCTAAGACGTTGCTTAAGTACATATAGTACACCTTCACTTCATCAGCTTACGAGCCCCGGGTTGACAATTAATGACATCAATTTAGGAACACTAAATTGACTAAACAAGAAGTAATCCAACCATATACTTCTATCCATCAAAAAAGGATTTTTACAAGCCTCAAATGCCTCTTTAAAATCTGAATTAGTCTCATACAATTCCTTAAGAAAATCAAAACCCAACACTTGGATTTGACTCTCTTGAAATAGTACATTTCTCCTACTTAAGGCATCTACAACTTTGTTTGATTGGCCATTTATATGCTTCAAAACAAAATGGAAACCTTGAAGATACTCTACCCATTTAGCATGTTTCTAGCTGAGCTTTGGTTGCTGCATTATAAACTGTAGTGCATGGTTATCTGAATAAAGGATGAATTCCTTTGACATTAGATAATGCCTCCATTTTTTTAATCATTGCACAACTGCATAAAACTCCTTATCATAAGAAGAATACCTCCTTTTTTAATCATTTAGCTTTTCACTAAAATAGGCTATTGGACTATCTTCCTGGCTTAAAACACCTCCAATTTCTTCTCCACTCGCATCACACTTCACTTGAAAAGGTTTGTTAAAATCAGGCAGAACCAAAATAGGCTTTTCAGTGATTTTCTTCTTTAACAACTGAAAATTATTTTCTGCTTCAGCAGTCCATCTAAATGGTTGTTTATCCTTCTTTATGGTCTCAATAATAGGTGCATTTATCTTACTAAAATTCTTGACGAATTTTCTATAAAAGCTAGCAAGACCATCAAAACTCCTTACCTCAAAAACACTCTTGGGTGAACGCCATTCTGTGATTTCCTTGATCTTCTCCGGATCCATCTTCAACCCTTCAGTAGAAATAACAAAGCCCAAGTATACTAGTTCTCCTTTCATGAATGAACACTTTTTCAAATTCAGCGATAATTTCTCCCGCTGCAACCTTTTGTAAGACATAATTCAAATGGCTCATATGCTCTTCCTTAGACCTGTTGTAAACTAATATATCGTCCAAACATACTATTGCAAATTTACCAATGAAATCTTTAAAAACTTCATTCATTAGTCTCATAAATGTACTTGGTGCATTTGACAACCCAAAAGGCATTACTCTCCACTGATACAGTCCCTCATTTAGCTTAAAAGTGGTTTTCCACTCATCCCCTTCTCTTATTCTTATCTAATGATACCCACTTTTAAGATCTAGTTTTGAAAAATACTCTGATCCACTCAAGCAATCCATTAAATATTCAATTCTAGGCAAAGTAAATCTGTACCTGATTGTGATTTTATTGATAGCTTTTGAATCTGTACACATTCTCCACCCTCCATCTTTCTTTGCGCTCAACACTGTTGGCACTGCACAAGGACTCAAGCTTTCTCTGATCATCCCTTTGTCAAGCAATTCTTGCACTTGCTTTCTAACTTCTTCATTTTCTGTAGGAGTCATTCTATAAGATTCTTTATTAGGTAGACTTGCTCCAGGAATCAAATCTATATGATGGCTAATTCTTCTAATGGGTGGCAACTCATTTGGAAAATCATCAACAATAATATCATAATATTTCTCCAACATTTCTTGAATTTCAATGGGTAAATCAAAAACTTTAGTAGAAATCATTATTACCTTGGGCTTGCAAATCACAACAAAATTTACCTCATTTTCTTCAATCCACTTCAAGTATTCCTTTCCTCCTAATAACAGAGATTTTGGATCAGTCTTCTTTCCTAGTACATCTTCTTCTTGCAGAGGCAGCAACATATGATTGACACCATCCTTCCCAAACTTGTAGGTGTTTCTTTTTCCATCATGCATGGCTCCTCTGTCTTATTGCCAAGGTCTTCCAAGCAATATGTGACACACATCCATTGGCATCACATCACAAACAATTTCATCTTTATACTTGCCCACCTGAAATTCCACTTCACACTGTTCATTCACCAACAATTGACGTCCCTTTTGCAACCATGACACATTGTAAGGTGTTGGATTTTTCATTGCCTTCAGCTTCAATTTCTCCACCACTTTTGTAGAGACCAAATTATCAATGTTGCCACTATCAATGATCATCTAGTAACATTTCCCTTGGGCTTTACACACTGTCCTGAATAGAGTCTTTCTTTGTGATGGTTCAACCACCTCCTTTGCTGGCTTGAGAAAAACTTTATTAAATACCAAATATTCTCCTCTCTTTGGTATATTTTCTTCTCCTGCTACTACTGCCGCTGGTGCTTCTCCCTCAACTGGAGCAACAATTGCATTCCTCTGATTTGTTTCTGCATTCTCTGGGCACTCAAAAGCTTTGTGTCCCAGTTTGTTACATCTATAACATCTTATTTCTCTACCTCTTCCTCTACCTCCTCTTCCTCTAGAAAAACTCCCTCTGCCTCTTGCATCACCTCCTTTGGGTGCATGCTGGGTTGAGCAGCTGCTAGTTCCATCTTTAGGTGTTGTAGATCTCCCTCTACCACCTTGACTTCCCCTTCCTCAGAAAGTACCTCTCCCTCTGGTAGACTGCTTCCTCATGATTTTTTCTTCAGATTTTAGTGCTATCTGATAAGCTTCCTCTACTGTTTTAGGATATAGTAGACTTATTTCATCCTGAATGTCCATCCTAAGGCCATTCATATATCTAGCCACCTTCTCATATGTATTCTTTTACTGTCATAGACCTCTGTCTAAGATTCTGCATCTATCTAAACAAGGTTTGTTGATAATTACTTGGAAAAAACTTACCTCTTAGCTTTGCTACCATCTTGCTCCAATTCTTGATTGGTTGCTTGCCAAGTCTCTTCCTTTTTTCCTACACACCATCCCACCAAAGCACTGCATGGCCTTTTAACTTGGTGACAGCAAACTTCACTTTCTTCTCATCTTCTGTTTCTTCATAGTCGAAGAATTTCTCCATGCCATTAATCCAATCTATCAATTCTTTTGGATTCAGTCCTCCTTCATATATTGATACCTCAGCCTTTGGCCTGGCTGTGGATCTCAATACTGACTGAAAGAACCTCATCTCAGGATTAACTGCTACAGCTTCCTCTTCTGCAGCTTCAACCTCAGGTTCACTAATATCTCCATCATCTATGTTCCTACCTATTGTTAATGCATCTAATCTAGCTTGCATCTGTTGCACAGCTTCCATTACTTCAAAGTTTATAACAGGCTGTCCTCTTCCACCACGTCCTCGTCCTCTTCCAAATCTGAAAGCCATAGTAACTTTCCTTCTCCTGCTTCTGAGATTCAATCCAATGTCAGCTGGCTACTCTGACACCACTAATGGTGGCCCGGGTGCAAGCGATAAGGACAACCTCTCAAACCTGGCTACAATTTCATCTATATCATGCCAAATTTCTCTTTCTGCTTTAATTGGTGTATCATTCATTTAACTGGAAGCTTCATGGATTTTCCTCTGATCGATACAACCTTTGATAATTGGTTAATAGGCCTCTATTCCTATCAGAACTGTAATTGCAAAAGAATTACCCAAAACACTATCGGTGGACTTTTAATATAGGATTCATACCATATACTATCGGTGCTTTCATCAAAACAGTGTCATGGATTATAAACAATCTTGGTGTAATTCCAAAGGAGTTACACTATTGCGCTTTTATATTCCAAGTTCTGCGTTATACACAATATACACTATCGGCATATGTAATGTCCTTCCTCTATCCTTTTCCCGATGTGATAATCAGCAATCGCTATTGGTGGCCTCCAGAGCACGATTACTTGGTTCTTCCCACCTCTAAGTTTGTGATGCAATCGTCCTCACAGACACAACACCTCCTTCCTCCCTTCTTTATAATCTATCGGTTCCAGAACGTCGGGTTTTTCACTTGGGCAGTTCTAAAGGCTCCCTACTCCGCTTGCCCTTCTCTGATGCGATATTGGTTTGGACCCAATACAGGCATGAACCAAATCCAATAAAGTTTCAAGTCCGGAACAGTTTTTTGCTTAAGAAAATATCATGATTTCTTTGTGTAAATAGATTTTTATCTGTGAGACTTAACAATGCTTTTAAGAAGCCGGCGCTTGCTCATATGAAGGGAAAACTCCCCAACATGTCTAATATTAAGAGTTAATCGAAAAAAAAACAATTGAATCTCTATCAATACATGCAAAACCACACAGATTTAGGACTAATGCGTCTATAAAATACCAATTAACAGAGAGTCAATAATTCAGATGAACAGAGAGAGGCTTTGCAAAATGACAATGCTTCCAGGCTCTCTCTCCTAAGAGTCCCACTGTTTCTTATTCATAATTAATAGATAAAGCCTTCTTGGCCATTATCCTTTACAAAAGCATGCTTTACATAGAATGATTTAAAGCATAAAGCTTTATTATAGCTTATCCATAAGCAATATAATTAGCATGTTTTATTCTTAATTCTACTATATCTTGAAATAGAAAAGCATGGAAATTACTGGCTAAAGGACCCCACTCCCTTGCCTATAGATTTTTTTGGACTTTTGTAATATGTTTGAAGAGATTTTCCCTCTAAGTCACATGCTCCCGCATCAATGGGACCTTGTATCAAGGTAATCATTGGGACAGATAGATCTAAGACTTATTGTTGTTGTGAAGGCTCCAAAGAATGTTATGTCTCTTTTCCATTATCAATATCTTTGTCCAGTATAATTATTTTTGTCTCAGGTTCATCATCATCAATGGTAATTTGAATGATGGTCAAGGTCTCGGCTTGGGCTGAATTTTGTTGTAGTAGTCTCATCTTTGGTTCAAAACTTTTATTTTAAAGAGCTTCATCCTTAAACTTATTTTCTTCATATTTTATTTCCTGGAGTGCTTCTATATAAAAAAGGTGTCACCAACTTCTTAAGGGTAGAGTAATTACTCAGATAATGAAACAATAAAGGGTGAATCTTGATCGAACACTTTAAAATAAGAAGATGGCCTAATAATTGGATGAAAATTTTAATGAAAACAACTAGATAATGGTATTAATGTGGTCTTAGGCAACGCTAATTCCAACATGAACATATTGGGATAGCCACAAAGGGGAAGATGGTAATGCACTTAAGCCTAGGCATTATTCATCAAATGAAGCCACCAACAACAACTACAATATGTTATGAATCTCATGTGGGGATCGATGGATCCGATTTAGAAACAACCTAGTCATTAATGTAATAAAGTTGCATCAGTAGTTGTTACGACTAATGGGAGTATGTGGCAGGTCAGAGAAAAAAGAGAAATATAGTTGGTGGAAACTATATGCTCATTGGAGAGAGCCTAAAGGAAAATATTTGATGGGGGAATGGCCCACTCCTTAAAAAAAAGTTAACCAAAACCACAAGGCTAACACTTTCCTCCTTTAGGTTCGATACTAGAGTTAGGAGAAATCAATGTACATTGATACTACACTTGAGAACTTTCTCTAACTCCCGACCTCTGATACAAGTTCTATGAAAGAAAAAAAAAAAATCCTTCTATATAGTTTCAACATCAAAGGATTGAAAGAAAAACAAACATGTTGATGCCATGAACCTTAAAATTTCTAATCTCCAATCTTTGTTATGGGGTATTCTTGGAGGAACGAGAGAGAAGGATTTATTCAACATGGAATAATATGACCCATGTTGAAACTTTCCCGATGGGGTAACTATGAGGGTTAGAGGTGTAGAAGATTTGGTGTTATCGCCCATGGTCAATGAGAAACTGAAAAAGGAGGGGCCTTGCAAAAAAATTAATTATGGATAGGGGAAGATTGTTTGGCACAACACAACATGGGAGAGATCTGTAATTTGAATATATGATTTTAAATTGTTTTAAAACTTAGGATTATCCTAAGTCATGCTCCATGGATACTCATGCATGGGAAGTCATATTCCCCTCATCTTGGGAATGAGTAGTTGAAAGGATAGAATATGAATCCTAAAGAAATGAATGATAACATTAAGCACGGAAATTTAATGGTTGAGAAAAGTGATGAGGAATGGAGTTTGTTTTCCCCTTGGGGATAATGAATATAAGGTCGGACTTCTCAAAATCATCCAGGTCAAGACTACTGAAGTGAGGATTGGAGGCATGTTTAGTAGTTGGCCATAATTTTTGGAAGTAGATCCTTTTTATTCTTTCATGAGGTGGAAAATTAGTGAATTATTGAGGCACAAAGATAAATTATGGTAGTGAATTAACTAGTACAACATGATAATATTTCTATATTTTCTTAAGGTATGGATAAATGTAAAGGGGATCATATTCAATGAGATGTGCACATTGAAATTTCTATTTTTATTAGTATGTTGTTATGGAAGTTCAATTCTTCAAAAATTGGGTTCGAAACCTCTAGAGGCATTAACTACGTTTAACTTAGAAAGGAAAACTACAGAGGTGAACTTTTGTCTAGTTCATTAGGTAACAAAGACCTTGTTAGTGACTCTGGTAGTGTTGATATTTGACAGTTGTGGCTTGGACCAAATGGACAAAGAGAAAGGTTCTTCTTAGAGGTAGGAAACTTGGCACTAGAGTGGGGATGCCAGTTATACTTAGGTCTTAAAGGTGGTGGACACTTAGGGGCAAGTGAATGTTGAGGATACCAAAGAAGACATATTGCAATGACACATTAGGTATAACCAATTAGCCTCACCCTCACCTATGATTATGGAGTTGGTAATTGATTAAAAGACCCAAATGCATCAAATAGAGGATTAAGAGGGGAGCATTATAAAGAAGGTGGAAGAATTACAAATTGAGTTGGCCGATGGTCGTCAAGATTGCTTCCGATAAAAAAATTCAATAAATAACGGGCCTTATCAACTATTAGATTTGAATGAACTAATGGTTCATTCATTGCAATGAGATTCATTGGGTACATGTACCAAAAATTAGTCTGATAATTTAATGAGCTTCAAATTTGTATGTTTTTTAGTTTATACTAGAAAGTATATATTTATCTACATTAGAGTTTAGTAAGAGAAAATATAACTGACAATTTGTAAACTAGCTAACTTAACAAGAAAATTCAAAATATATAAAACTTGAAAAATTCAAATTTTATACTAACAATATACTACTACAACTTCAAATACAAATTTATAATATAAAAATTATAATTTGTTATAAAAAAACAAACTAACTTAAATTTTATCATTACTCTGATTAAAAATATCTATCAAGTTATTTGTTCATTATTATAATATATATAAATATCTTTAATAAAATACATATCATAAGATTATTTGTTCATGTTTTTGAAAGTGTTGAATTTCCACAACCTTGGGTCTAGGTTAGAGTCTTAAAATCACTGACCCTACCAGACCAAGAATCTCAACCATAAACCACTTTGCACAACAGAAATATAAAGCTTTGAATCACATATGCACAAATATAGAAAAAAAATCAAATTTTCAACACAACTTCGTTATATTAATCCAAGTGATATAATACAATAGTCTAGGGCTCCCGCACCAGGGTTAATGGCCTTTAATCATCCACTAGTACACAATACTTAACAAGATACTCTAACCATCTAGCTATAGAATCCTCTATCAACTCCTCTCGGTTGTACCCCGTGCTTGCTTGGTCCTTCAAATCCCGATCTGCAGATCCTACCTCTATCAATGCTCCAAGTCCATCTGGCCACTGAACCTCAGTTGTCAATCTACTCACTATTTTATCGTTCATCCATCAACGCATCAACACATCGAGACTCATGTTGAGTTGTTCACAGCTCCACTTGTGAACAACTCTCAATCTGCCACTATTTCTCCTCAACTACTCAGGGACTTCATCCCACTATGGTCTTCTTGTGTTGCTCTGATGAAGACCAACATAGGGCATGAAGGGATACCACCTATCACTGCAATATTTCTATCTCCCAAAATGAACACGGGCTAGGAGGAATACCCATCATCTGTTGTAGAAGTTATTCTCCACACACATGCCTAGGGCTACACAATTACTCCTCTAGCTGATCAAAACTTGAGGTCAACAATTGCCACTCTAGAAACCACCTAAATCCATGAAGATGGTGCACACCGGATTCCAACTTGGAGAAGATCATGTTGTCCTCCACCAAAACATAAATGCCCAATTCACGTCCACACTTGGTCCACTCTCATGCTACCATCCAAGAAACCATGAGTGATCAATGTTGTTGTAGTATCTTCTCCTAGTTAGGGCATGCCCACACTTAGGAGACCCTTACACACGATTACCCACAGACTTCACCAATTTTCTCTTTTCTCTACAATAGAGAAGTTATTGCACAAATCTAGTCATCAAACAACTACTGCAACATCTACCCACTGATTAGGGCATCTGAAAATCCATGTCAGCCCTATCTCTTGGCTGCTATAGTTCTCCAAATCTATTCCTCTCCTAGTAAATCCTCCAATTGTCACCAACGAGCCATCTGTAACCTTAATTCATTGTTGTCTCCGTGTCCTTGATTTTTGTGTATATATATGGTTGATTAGGGCACACAACAACCCATAGCTCTGAAACCACTATTCTCCTTGTCAAATGTGTCACCTAATATGTTGTCCCTTCCTTGACTTCTAGGGCACCTTGGATACCTACACAAGGCTCTAAAATATCTCAAATTGTTACAGCGTTTTAGGGTTGCTTCAAATCAAAAGGAAACTACTTGTGGAAGCCTCATTTACCCCTGTACAAGTTGTGTTGTTCCTGTAGAGGCTGCGACCTACAGATAGCCATCTCCACAAGGCTTCACAACCCTCAACACTACACAACCACCTTATGTAAGCTACAGTAGTCTGCAGCCTTCCTGTAGAAGGGATCCCATCAATAAACACAGAAAACATACCTTATTTTAATGCAACCTACCCTTTCTTCATTCTTGCACTAGTACGTTGGGTTATAGGCTTATTTCCAGCCCTCCAAACAGATATGAATCCCCACACAATAGTGATCTAGGGTTGTTTCCTTCAATCTAGTTCTCTGGTTCCCTTTCAGGATGACAACCATACATTAAGACACCTCAATGCAACCCAAACAAGTCCATAATCTTCCCTTTCACTTCACCCCTCCTGCAAGGTAATCATGGTACCAAAATAGTCAAGGATAAGCCCTACACATAGGCATATCCTCCTTCGTTTGGTTGCTCCTTTACCCGCTACCTAAGACTAAAAGGTACTCCCTCTTGAAGGAGTTATTATTCTTTCTTCAAATCATGTGTTGCTCTCCAAGGATGATCATAAGTCCTCACTCTCACCCTCTATATATACTAATAAGAGGGGCTTCATAAAACCTCATTCTAGTGGTTTCCATAACTAGTTAAGTCAACTTAACACCAAACCGACCTTAACACATGTGTCAAAACTCCATCATATAACTTCAAAAATTCATAACTCTTCAACGACAACTCAGAATCAGATGATTTTCATTGCATTAGAATTGTCTCACTAAGAGTTATCATCCTTATTAGAATTGTCTCGCTAAGAGTTATCATCCTTATCCATCACATGTCAAAGACTCGTCATGGTTTTGGCCCAAACATATATGTGTGAGAAACCCCAGGCTTGGGTTCTAATCCCACAGGCCTACTTGTGGCACTTTGACCTCTAACCATCGAACACTAGAACTTGGATTACCTCCCAAGCTACACAAAAATAAACACTCCCT
>APFE031706050.1:7511-17804 GCA_000404065.3 Pinus taeda
TACTTGAAGTCAATTAATGAGTCAAGATTTTATCCCCAATCTACTCCCTAATTTAACTCAGGTTATCTCTTAGATGGATATTCTTATGTTGGCTGATGCCACAAGGAGCTTCTCTACATTTCTCTAAATTTAATTTATTATTCTTATTTTAATTCACCTTCCTCTTTTCTTAATTAGGTTTAATTAGTTTAGGATTAATCTTTATCCTTACAATTATGTTCCTGTTTCCCCTTTTACCTAATTAAACCACCTAATCTACCTAGTATTTTCTAACATGGGAAGGGTAGACTTTTTAAGGTACTCTATTTTATTTCTTCCTATGATCCTCCTTATCCCATGTTTTATTTTTGATTTAATTACCTTGGTTTCTAATCATCATTTACCCTTGATGTAAATTTACCTAGTTTTCATTCCTTACTTATATTTATTGATTATTATTTATTTTTAATGATTCCAAGGGTGCCAAGTTTGGTTGTGCCCTTCAAGAACTTCCCTAGAAGTTCCAAGGGTGCCACACCTAATAGTTTATTTGTGATGCCAAGGGTGCCAAGTTGGTCGTGCCCTTCAAGAATTTCCCCTGAAGTTCCATAGGTGCCACACCACTTGCCCTTCAAGCATCCAGTGACTACGAGGGGAAAGTATAGTGCAACTTCATAGACCACTATCATCTCTTATGTTGCCTAGTATCGTGAGACTAATGGTGTCGGGGATCAAGGAATCTTCCTTGATGGGCACCCCCCAGTAAACTCCTCATGAGCGACCCAACTTTGGGGCCTGCCCTCATGGCATCACGATCTTCAAGGCGAAGGTGTTTCAACCCTTCCAGCCCAAGTCACGGCGAAAGTGATAGTGGGTGAGATTAGGGACTCTGTCTCACCCCTCCCATGTAGTTCCATCCACCTGTATAACCCCATCACCCATATGTGAGTCATTCGGTCAAGGAACTAATCTGTGCCTGCAACCATTAACATATCATCAGAATATAGTTAAACATATATGGCAGATTTCAAGATCGACTTAGACTTTAAAAGATAAAGTAATATGAATTTTCATCAAACTAGGTGTCATCGACATGTCATATGCGAGTGCCTCTGATGGTTTCCTGCCATACTCAATAATCATCAGTAACAAGGTTTCTCAATGTTAGTCATTATCATAATAGCATCATTAACAATTCCTAGTCATTCACATCATTGTCCATGTTAAGCCTGAACTAAAGAAAGTATGTAACATAGGGGACACATCACTCATGGCTATCATCATTAATCATCAATGGAAATATACATATTCATTAAACTATCAGCATCGTAACATCATAGAAATATACCTATCCATCAAATTTATCATCATTATGCTTTTAGTAGAGCGCATACATATTCTTTACTACCCTCATCATAAATTCAAATAGAGACCAAAGTTAACTATTTAAATGTTGCAATCATCAGAATACTGATAGATAAGATACATAACCATTCATGCTATCATAATATCAATGGAAAGCATTCATAAACATCACAACCATGAATACCTCAATCACTACTAATAGTGTCATGTGTCCTAATCCTCAACCTGAGGTCCTCAAAGAATAATGTGTGGGCCTTATGGCTAATTAAATGTTTGCGTCATATCACTGTCAGTCAACTAGAGCGGGCACTACATACACCCCCTCTTAATAATAGGCTTCGTCTCAAAGTCCCTGGAATAGGTAAGGAAAACGATGACACATCTCCTCGGCATCCTCCCAAGTAGCTGAACTGGGACTATAATTGTCCCACTGGACCTTGACCTGGTCCACTAACCGTGGTCTAAGCTACAAATTTCTCTGGTCTAGTATGCAAACTGGTTCAGTCATCACTGCTCCCTCATCCGAGACCTGCAAATTACCAAAGTCAATAATATGCGAAGGATCTGAAATATAATGACGTAAAACAGAAACATGAAACACATCATGCATACATGCTAAAGATGGAGGTAAGGCAAGCTTATATGCCACTGGCCCTTTCCTTTCTAATATTTCAAAAGGTCCCACAAACCATGGAGACAATTTTTTGCCCCTTTCCAAATTTTATAGAGCTTTTGGGGCCTTACTCTCAGGAACACCCTATCCCCCACTTCATAAATTCGGTCTACCCGATGAGCATCAACATAGCTCTTTTGTCTATCTTGTGCTTCCTTTAGCCTCCTCCTAATCACGGTCATTTGTTCTTCCATCTCTTGCACCACCTGAGGTCCTATTAATACTCGGTCCTCTAGTTGATCCCAACTAAGAGGTGTTCTGCAAGGTCTTCCATATAAGAACTCAAATGGCGCCATCTTGATGGAACTCTAATAACTATTATTGTAAGCAAATTCTATAAGTGGTAAAAACTCCTCCCATCTCTTTTGTTGGTCCATCACATACATTCGAAGCATGTCTTTAAGGATTTGATTTGTCCTCTCTGACTGCCCATCTGTTTCCGGGTGATAAGAAGTGCTGAAGTTCAACTGCGTTCCCAAAGATTCTTGGAAACTGGTCCAAAATCTTCCAATAAACATTGCTCCCCTATCGGATATGATCTTTCGAGGCACTCCATGTAATCTCATAATCTCATTAATAAAATCCCTCGCATTTTATGGGGCCTTATATGTAGTCTTAACCGGTATGAAATGGGCGCTTTTGGTCAACGTGTCCACTACCACAAATATGGAATCATGTCTTCTTGAGGTCATTGGTAGTCCCACAATGAATTCCATTGATATAACTTCCCATTTAGATTTTGGTATCTCATGGGGCTGCAAGAAACCTGCAGGATGCCTGTGTTCGGCTTTTACTCGCTGACACTCTAAGCATCTTGCTACCAAGTTCATGATGTCCTTCTTCATCCCTTTCCAAAAGAAGAGTGGTTTCAGATCCACACTCATCCTCTTGACACTAGAGTGTGCCATGTATACAGTGTGATGTGCTTCATTTAAGATTAATTGGCATATATCTTCATTCGGTGGTACATATATCCTTCCCTGAAATCGTAGTCGCCCATCATTATCAAAGGAGTATTCTTCATATTTTGGGACCCTCATTTCATCCTCCCTCAAACTTTTGCTAACCTCCTGATACCAGGTGTCTTTAATTTGTAATTCAAGTAGTTTCTCCCTCAAATTTGTCTTCAAGGGAATCACTGAAAATATCCGCGGCCTCCTACTTAAAGCATCATCTACCGTATTTACTATTCCTTTGATGTAAGTGATATCAAAATCATATTCACTAATTAGCTTCGACCATCGTCTTTGCCTTGCGTTTAAATGATCTTGTGTGAATATGTGTTGCAGTCCACAATGGTCAGTCCTAAGATCAAACTTCCTTCCTAGAAGGTAGTGTCTCCAAATCTTTAGTGCATAAACAATTGCTACCATTTCTAGATCATGGTTTGCGTAGTTTTCTTCATGGGTTCTGAGTTTCCTTGATGCATAGGCTATTACTCTTCCCCCTTGCATCAACACACAACCCAGTCCTTCTTTGGAGGCATCAGTGCAAACCAAAAATTCTTATTCCATATTCAGCACCTTCAAAATTTGTGATGTCGTTAATAACACCTTTAACCGTTGGAATGCCTCTTCACATTTTTCAGTCCAGATGAATTTCTTGTTCTTTCTTTGGAGCTCGATAATGGGGTTTGCTATTTTCGAAAACCCTTTGACAAATCTTCGATAGTACCATACCATGCCCATGAAACTTTGTATTTCATGAACATTGGTTAGTGTTGGCCATTCCATGATGTCTTCGATCTTTACTGGGTCTACTGCGATACCCTCCCCAGAGATAATGTGTCCAAGATAATGAATCTTGGTTTGGTAAAAGGAACACTTTGACAACTTCCCGTACAATTGGTTTTCTCTAAGACATTGCAGGACTATCCTCAAGTGTTCATCATGCTCTTCTGGGGTCTTTGAAAAGATCAAAATGTCATCGATAAAGACTTGTACAAACTTGTTTAAGTAATCTCAAAATATTCCATTCATCAAACTCATGAAAACACCTGGGGCATTTGTCAGTTCAAAGGGTAAAACTACAAACTCATAATGCCCAAATCTTGTTTTAAATTTTGTCTTCGAAATATCCTCTTCTTTGATTCTCATCTGATGATATCCCGACCTCAGATCTATTTTTGAAAACAAAGTGGCCCCTCTCATTTGATCAAATAAGTCATATATCCTTGGAAAAGGGTATTGATTCTTTATCGTTACTTTATTCAACTGGCGGTAATCAGTGCATAGTCGCCAAGACCCATTCTTTTTCTTAACAAAAATCATTGGGGCTCCCCATGGAGATATGCTAGGTCGTATGAACCCCAATTCCAATAATTCCTTTAATTGGATCTGCAATTCCTTTATCTCTGTAGTTGACATCCGGTAGGGTGCCTTTGCAATAGGCTCCGTGCCGGGTTTAAGGTCGATGGTGAAATCAATTTCCCTTTTTGGGGGTAGCCCGAGTAGTTATTCGGGAAATATATCCTTAAATTCAATAAGGAATGGGTGTTTATCAAAATCTTCAGAGTCACTCTTATCATTTAGAGTTACCACTGAAAACAATTGACATCCCTTTTGCCTAAATTTCATTAGTTGCATGGAGGAGATGAACCTCAGGGACACCCCTCAGTTCTTTCCCCTTAATGATTTTCTTAGGCCGTCATCATCGGTGAAATGTAGAATCTTGTCCTTGCAATCTAGGAGTGCCTCATGCCACTCCAACCAATCCATTCCTATAACGACGTCATAACCTCCTAGAATTGTTGACTACAAGGATACCTTGGTCTTACATACCCCCAAGTGCACCTCACAATCCTTTACCATTTTTCCTACATTTCTTTTCATACCACATGCCATTTCTACATGTCTAAATTCGTACTGTGGAGTTGCTTTATGTTTAATCAATGATAATGCATTTATAGAAATAAATGAATCAGTAGCCCCTGGATCTATTAAAATGACAAAACTCATACCATCAATATTACCTGATGTTTCTAACATAGTGGACTGTTGTTCGACCTGGCAATTGTTCACGGTTGCATGGATGCGATGAGCCTTCCCCAGATCTCCCACTGTAGTTGCATTCTTAGTTGAGTTGGTATTACTTGTCTTTTGAGGGCAATCCCTCTCATAGTGAGGAGCCCCACAAGTCCAAAACCCCCTCTTAGGGACTTGGCTCCTACTACCAACTGAACTGTGAGTTGGCCTAAGACTTTGCTGGAAAGAAGATTGGTGCTAAGATGGTGTGACTTGGTGTTGTCGCATAGGTCGGTGCAGTGGTGGTTGATGAGCTTGCTGCGGTACCCTGCGTGGATGCTGAGCTGGATGCCTATATGGTGTTCTTTGATTTCTTCTTGACCAATTTTGATGATTTATCGTCAGACCCCCTTGCAAATTTCTACGTTCCATACCAGGTACTTCTGATTCTGTGGGCCTTGTTGACTTACTATGTTCGCTGCTCATGATCTCCTCCTCTGCAATGATTGCCCGCTAAACTACGTTATGCAAGGTGCAAGGCATTAAGATTCTAACCTTGGTCCGAATGTTAACATTTAATCCATACAAAAAAATTTCACCTTGAGCTTCTCTGTGTTTAAATGAGGGGCATAATGGAGTAATTCCATGAAACATGCCTCATATTCTGGTAGGGAGTGGCTCCCTTGCTTTAATGAATTGAATTCATTTAGCTGTCTCTCGAGGGACTCTTCTGACAGGTAACGTTCTCAAAATTTTTCTTCAAATAGCTCCCAAGTTACTTCTGATATATCCATTCCCAATTGGGTTAATAATGTCTTCCACCAAAGTAGTGTGCTTCCCTTTAGCTGGAATATACCCATATTAGCCTTCATATTTGAGGTGTAATCTCTTAGGGTAAAACACATAGCCATGTTTTCCAACCATGCCTCTACAGATTGACCATCAGTGGAACCCCAAAACTCTGGAAATTTTACCTTTTCCAAGTCTTGACGTACATCATTTCTTGTGGTGTCTTGGGGTATTTCATTTTGTATGACTGGTCCTCCATGCTCCCGTTCCAAACGGTTTATTAATGCCTCAGACATGTGTTGGAATGATCTCATTAAGTTCAACACTTCTCCCGTTGGTATTTGTCACTGTGTTGAGATGTTTCACCCTCATTAGGTGGGGTGGTAGGAGTAGGCTGTTGTGGTGGTGCCATGCTGTGCCCTTTAGCCACCCCACTCTTTCTGGTACCTCTCCTAACCATGGTTCACCTGCCACAATTTAATACGATTTTTTCTTATAAGGTAAGAACCAATCAAATAAAAATTATAATTAACATGAGTGGTTCTTCAATTTATTATTATTAAAACATACATTAAGAATGCATTTCTAAACTTGTCTAACTTAAATGAATGCATAATATTTAGATTCCTTTCTTTATTTTTAAATTTTAAAATTAAATTACCAATCTAACATGGAAGCTAAGTGTTAAAATTGAGAGTTACAATTTATCACCTACTTTATGTTAATTTAGAAAAGAAGAAATTTAAAATAATATAGTAATAATTTATACTGTAATTTCCTTTACCAATGAATTTTCTCTTCTTTTTTTTTTCAAAGACATCAATGAAAAAGCATTTTTATAATGATTAAACGGGAAATGATTTTCCCAAAACTAAAATCCACTCCAAAGTAATTACACCGAAAAGGATGATGAAGGTTATGAAACCTTTAGGGGATTACAAAAAAAAATTTAAATGCCCCTTCCTCACATTAATAAATGGGAACAACTTTTAAAATTATTTATTTTTTTATTTTTTTTTACAAATAATTTAATATGACAAATTTTCCCTAAAATGTGAAATTTACTTTCTTCAATAAATGAAAAATTTATAGTGAAAAGAATTTACTAATGAAACTTTTACCAATCAATTTTCCAAACTAATCTATGAGAAAAATTTCTAAACACAAACATCACTTCATCACTTCAGTTCGATGAATTTAGATGACAATTCTGAAAATATGGAATGTAAAAACATAATCTAATTGAAGGGCAAGGGAATTATACCAATCAATTGTCAGTCATATTAAATCTAATGTTTATTTAATTTTCATTTCCATTGGTTTATATGTCGATCACAATTTGTATTTGCGATGGTAATTTCAGACGAAACGTTTTGTAATATGCCATTCTTTAACAAAATTTTTGCAATGCTTTTTATATCATTGTATTGGAACCTAATAAAAATTTAGCTTGTGTTTTTCTTATCTAAGTCAGGGTATATAGTAGATTTGTTAGTGCATATGTACTTTCTGTTTGCATGTGAAATTCGTTATTTCTCAAATATTTTGCATTGTGTTTGTAGGGACCAATTCTATACCAAATAGTTTTTTTTTTTGTAAAAAAAAAAAATACAGGTAGTAAATCAATATCTATCATGGACAATATCCAAGATCGAATAATTCAAAGTTTCAATTAGTACTTCATCTAAAACTCATGAGGGATCAATAGTTTTTAGCCCATCAAAACTGCAAAACCCATTCGTTATACTCCTAGACATTGGGAGTCCAACATGGGGTCATTTTATTTTCCAATCTGGGTTCTCTTGCTTGATATCCTTGCAAATCCTAAAATCCCAATTTTTAAGTAATAAAATAAGACAGAGCAGGGCTTTGAGATCATTAAAACAATTATTAGGAAATCTTACATCCGCTCTTGGTTCTATTGGTTGACATCCCTACAAATTCACAGGACCCAATTAGAAAGTAAAAGCATAATTGCAAAACCTAAGAAACCCAATTAGAGAGCCAAAAGTTGAAGAATGCTAACACCACGGTAACACTCTCTCTTGGAAATTTAACCAGAAAGGCTTTCAAAAGCATGTGACCAAAAGTAAGTATGAAAAATGGTTTTTAATGTTTCATTATGTGATTGAGAATATCAAACTAACACCAAGGTAATCTCCAAGAATAGCATTGAAGATCATGTCTTCATTCATATTAAAAAAACATTAATTTGGTCATTTGTGGACCCATTAACTGTAGAAAACAGTGATCGATAAACCTATGAAAGAGAAGCATTACTAAAAAAAAAATCTCCAGAAAAAATAAGAAGATAAACAATGGCACACATACACAATACAAGAGATTTAATTAAAAAGCCTTGACTAGGAAAATGAGCTAGCTTAGTTTTGCACCTTTTTTCATTGCATTACCAAAACAGTTCATAATACAATATATCAGACAACCCTAATCTGCCAAGTAATATTAGATTATGGTAGGCCTTAAATTATGGGTAAAAACGTTATGGGATGTAGAGTCCTTCTGTATACAAAGAATACAACACATCCAATATTGGCGGTGGGGTCTTTAAGCAAACTTCCTGAGCAATCTCTTCGTTTCATGTAAACATCAATGAACTAAATACAAATTCATTGCTTTGGGTTTTGTTCAGACCATGTGATAGTTGAAATTGGTGTTCAAAATTCTTGTAAGTTGCCATAACACAAATAAAGATGAGTATCTAAAGTATTCTATAATTTGGGTGATTTTATCCATGTGGCATGCCAAAATTTGTGTGACAACTATGAAAAGATAGAAATGCAAGAGTATCCTATAGTCCTTGCAACTTAGGTTTTTTATATTAATAGGAATTTTCAAATTCAAGGATTGCAATGGTACAACAAGAAATTTATGGCTAACAATATTATTAACTAGATCATTTGTAAAATTACAAAATTCCTCCATTGACAATGTACATGCGAATGAAATTAAATCCACAAAAGGATTTTGGACTTTGACAAGCAAATATTTGATTCTTTGAAGTCCAATATGTGTTTTACTAATTGATATCCTTGTAAATCGAGTGTATTCAGTTGCGTTTTCAGTATTTCAATGTAATGCACATCGGTATTTTTATGTAATGCATACTAGTAATAAAAGAAGGGTTAACATTAGTAGAAACATGGTACCCAACAGGAACTACGATTAAACGAGACATGAAAAGAACCACATCTCAAAACTAACCACTAAAAGAAACTGCAGTCGAGCTCTTTACCAGTTTAGATGTACGAATATGCAAGTTGTACCATTTCATGAGCTTTAAAGGGGTGAATAATAAAGAACTACAATACTGGAATGGGACCCATTATGTGCAGGCCTTCCATGTCTTGGAAGGAGCCAAAGACACTTTGACAAAAACGACATCTTCTAAGAAATTATCCCATAGAAGAGGATTAACCATGCGACTCTCATCTGAATTTCACCTACAATTCTTCGGCTTTCCATGGGGTCACCGTGTTTTTCAAATTTTTATTCATATCAGTCCAAGAAACTTGTACTTTGTATGATCTCAGAATTTTGACCTTCCAAGGTAATTTTCAATCTTCTAATTACAATGCACAAGTCTGGCTATCAAATGGGTTCGATCCCTTAAGAAAGGAAGCTTCACGCCCTCAATATTGAAGGTACTTACCCCCTTTTGGGAATATTTTGGTATGGATTCCTCCGACCTACCAAAATTTGTAAAAAAAAAGAACACGCCACAAATCTCAGTGAGGATCATGCCCAAGGAAATTAGGGACTTCTTCCTACCAAATAAAATATCCATGACCAGAAATGTGATTGGGATTGGTCATATCAAATAGTGACGATCATGTCTAGCAATGACAGAACCCAGCTTCAATCAGTGGAGAAACTCCTTTGCTCTAGCACAATCAATTCTATGTCTGACGTTTTTGTGTAATACACCTGGGATGTAAGCAAAGTCTTCTTGGGAACCCATCCTCATCTGGCAACTAACTCGAACTAAATTGAGTAGAATGTGGTAGATATTTAATGAAACTAGTCATGGATGAATGGGTACATAGGTCTCAAGGGTTCAACATGGCTCTGATACCAAGTGTAAGGACCTGATTATGACTATATACATATTTTTTTGACAGCAAATATGACGAGAAAAGAAACGCATTGAGATTGCAAATTTATTCAACAAACACATTGCTAACACTCATTTTAGGAAAAATAACATAACATTTACATACTTTTAACTAAGATCAATTAGTAATGAAATACATATGTACCATTCACGAGAAGGCAAGACTCTGTTTGCTCTGTTGTTACTGGTATTCCCTTGTTGCCAGTCACTTCTGCGAGTGAATGATGACGCACTTGATCCGAATGCGAAGACCCACTGGTTAACCTCCCAGCCTACTCCTTGGGTACACTTCTTCCCCACGAACCTTGGAGCTGCAATGGGGTTGTACAATGAAGGAAAGCTCTAGTTGGCAGAGGAGAGCACACCTTGGCTCAAGAGTCCCCTCTCTAAAA
>APFE031706058.1:1335-12887 GCA_000404065.3 Pinus taeda
GAAGAAAATAGAGGCCTCATTAATAAAAAAATATTCTGAGGATCAATTGGTACCTTTTTTTGCCAGTTCAGTTTTAGAGCTCTGTCTCTCTACTCTCTCTTGTTGTCATTGGCATGGGTTTCTCCAAGCGTGACAATGTTCTTCAGCCTTACCTTACCATTTTTGGATAGCCATGGTGTGGTGGGTTCTTCTATATTTGGTTGAGCTGGATTGCTAGATGGATTCAAAGCTGAGTGGGGTGGTCTCAGGATTATTCACAAGGCCTAGGAATATCAGGATGGGATACACGATAAAGCCTGGATGTGAACACCTTGATTGAGACTAAGAATCCCTTAACTAGTGAATGACGGCATACACGGTAAAGCTCAGTGGTGAATACCCTTGATTAGGCCTAAGAATCCCTTGACTGGTAATGTTGGGATACACGATAAAGCCCGGAGGGTGGTGACCTTGTAGGCCTATAAATCCCCTGAATGGTAATGGAAGGATACACAGTAAAGCCAAGGGTTTTGTACGAACAATTCCTTGCTATTTAAGTGGAGAGATCCAAAGGCATCAATGCTTGTTTAGGGCCTAGTGAGGGTTTAGGCGGTTTGACCTCGAGAAGCCCTGGTTGGTTTTGTTGTGAGTCCCATATTCATGCTTGGAATATGGCATGGGTTATTGGTTGAAAGAAATATTTGGTTCAGCCAATCTATGATTGGGTGGTTCGTGGAAGTCCCAGACTCGATCAGCTTATGCATTCATTAATAAGAGCTCCTTCTCATTGGTATTTCATGTGTAAATGCATTGGTTCATATGTTATTCTTACGGTTGTTATATCCTTGTTATTTATGTTGGTTATGAGTATGTTTTATGACAGACTTGATCTATGGCTCTCATCATGTTTTGATTAGCAAGTGAATGTAAATTGAATATATGACCTAATAGATGATAATTCAGCTAGTGTGATAAGACAACAATGCTTATTTACGAATCTCAAAAAAGTATGAGACCCCCTATGCTTAGATATGTTGTTATGACCTGTAGGTTGCACATTTGTAACATGTTTGAAAAAATGCATGTCATGGCTATTAGGGATCAGATCAAGTACGCATACCAATGATTGCATTAGTATTCTTATTCCATTGATATTTATCTTTTCTGATAGTTTCATGAAGTTCTTATTGGAAAAATTAACTATGTTTAGTCTTCAATAATGTACTTGAGTCATTACGTAACGTACTTGTGAAAAGAATAAATAAACGAATTTTTATTATTATTATTGTGACTTATTAAAGCATGGGTTTCATGCTTGGGTCACCATCATTTAGGTCAAATTCCCCATTGAGGACTTCTAGGATTAATTTTGGGTCTATAGAATTATTGTACATTTAAAGATACCCTTCTTGGGCTTTTGAATCATGTAAATCGGTTTAGTATTGAGTCAAATATGAATTATGGAACCTCCACACCATGTCGGCCTAAGGACCCATTCTAACCCACAAGAAGCCTATAAAAGTAAGGACTACGAATTCATTTGGATCATCACTTCTCATTCTCTCTCTTCTAGGCAGAAGTATGAAAATCTATTTATCAGGCATAAGTGTGAAGTAGGAGGTTGGGAAAGTCTGTTGTCAGGAAGTTGAAGTGAATGCGAGTTTGGGGGAGTCTAAGGAGTCAAGAAAAATCGAAATTTTGGTAGTGGTCTCTCTTTGTTTCATGTTCTAGACTGGGAGAAAATGAAGTCTCCCAAGTTGGACTGCTGCTAGAAGCTATTAGCTACCGCAAGTTGCTGGAAATATATCAATCTTTTGGAGGCTAACTTGGTGTGGAGGGAAGGTTTGGTCAAGGTCTAGGGTGAAGAGTCTCAAAGAATACTATTGAAAGGAAGAATTACTTTGACTGGGTTTTCCCCTCGAGGGGGGTTTTTCCCTGACATGTGCCTACATCTTGTGTTCATTGTTTTATGTGTTGTTGCTTTGTGTAATTTCTTGATGAACTAAAGAAAGAAGAAATAAATAATCGTAATAATAAGTAACATCACAAGTAATTATCAAGATCAAAAAAATCTTTATCGCCTTTCATATTTTCCAATAGTTTTGGGCAGTGGCCTAAGTCCTGACCCTGAAAAAGTGGCACAAAATCTAAGGTCATTAGCTCAGAACTGGCTGAAAATGTCCATAGTCACTGGCATGCCTTGTTGTGGGAGATATTGGAAGGCCTCAATTGCATGCATGGCTTGTCATGAGAGTGGTTGGGGGTCCATATTAGTGAAATGTCAAGTTGTCTCAGTGGTTGGTCACCTGGAAGGGTTGGATGGCTCTTGAAGGTTTTGTAGCATGTGTGGAAGGTCATATTGGTTTGGTTTTGTCGGTTCCACTTCCTTAACTTTATATGGCGATTTGAATCACATCATAGTAGCCTCTTGTCACATGTTTACCCCAGTGGACTGGTTAACTTGGGTAAATCTGAGAGGAGGGTATTGTAGTAATATAGAATATTTATCCATGGAATTTTGACGATCAGTAACCCAATCACTTCTTTGCATAAGAAAGGAGTGAAATTATTATGGATAATAGAGTGTAAAGTGAGATTTCAATAACTAAAACACTTGTTGACATACACACCTATTTTAAGGATTGTATATCAAAACAATGACTTCATTGTCTATAAAAATGCCTACAAGGAAGGACTTGAAGGAGTTCTTATGCAAGAAGGACATGTAATCATATATGAATCCAAAAAATTAAATGAGAATGAAAGGCAATATGTGCCACATAGCCTAGAACTAGTAGCCATTCTACACACATTCAAAATCTGCAAGTGTTGCCTATTGGGAAGAAGATTTGCTCCATTAACATATCAGAGTGGACTAATATATTTGTTTGATCATCCTCGTCTAAATGCCACACAAGTTTGATGGATGGCTCTCATAAACAAATTTGATTTTGAAATTAAACACGGCAAGGGGAAAGAAAATCGAGTAGCAGATGCACCCAGTAGGAGTATACAAGTTATAAATATGGTAGCAATAAGCACATGTGAACTAGATATAAAGATAGAATTATAGATTCCCAACAAGGTGATGAACACTTCAAAATGTAAAATAATACTTGAAGAAATAGCCCAAGGGACCAAGGTGTGTATATTATTAGTTGACAAAAGAGAACTTATTAGTGTGCAAAGGTAGTGTTGTAGTTTTTTCTTTTCAAAGAAAGGCTTCAATTTTTTTTTAATTTGTTAATTAATTTCCTTGTTAGATTCTTGGGCACATGCAAATGTACAAGATGAAATGGTTTTTATAAGTTTCTGGGTTATTTTTAAATGTAATTTTAATTTTTAAATGAATGTATTTTTATAAAAATATAATCTTATATTTTTATAAAATCATTTATTTAAAATATTAATTTTATGCATTAAAAAGTAATGGGCTTGGGACTCAATTTCCATGTTCAATAAAGGTCGAATGTCCACCAAGCAATTTACACCAAGTCTCAAGCCAAGTCAGCCCCAATATCTAAGTACAAGAACCACATTTGTTACCATATATTATGGGGGTCGAAAGTCAAATCAATAAGCAATTGCCAAGTTACATTACAAAATCCATGATTTAGAATGCCTTGATGTGTGAAATAATAATCAATGGTTTGCGGGAGCCCCCACCTATCTCACTTTCAACCTACTGAAAAATTTAAGGTGGGAAATTTGAAAAATTATAAAGTCTACATCAAAGGCGATAATGGAGGGAATATTTTTATAGCTCTACTTTTTTGGAATGAGTTTATGGGTGAAAGATTTTTATAGTTCTATTATTTTGAAATGAGATTATGGGTGAAAGCTTGAGGTAAGAGGAGGCTAGGTAAATCTTCGTGCAGGTAAAATGAGGATACATGTTCCAGAAGTACATTTCAACACAAATCATGGAGTTTCCAATGTTATAAAGAAATTTTTCCTCCCTATCGAGTAATTTTACAAAGATGAAAATAACATTTTACACAATAGACAAATAAATGTTTTATGCCATAAGGAGGAAATGAATTATAAAGAGGAAAATGCATGCGAACATAAAAATTGGATAATTTCTTATCTAAAGTTTTTACATGAGAGAAAAGGGAGGATAGAAAATATATTTTCATAATTTACCAAACATCATTGGAGACATGGTTTTCAAAACCATGGGAAGCAAATCAATAAATGTTTTCACAAAAAATTAGAATTATTTATGAACTTTCATTTATTCAAAAGTATATCAAAAGTGGGAAAAATTAAATATGAAAACAATGGATGGTTTGGGTAAATTATTGTAAATTTCATTTATGGAATTCGTAAACAAATAAATGCTATAATGAAGAAGTATTACAAGACATGGTTTTCAAAACCAAATAAGACATGGTTTTCTATTGAGACTAGCTAATTGTAGAGACTAGCTAATTGAACAATTTGTTTAAATTAGTACCTCTGCATCATTAAATTATTGCCTTTTGTCGTATCTCAAACATATTTATGTGGGTTACATAGATTCTCCTGTGCTCATATATTCTATTCCTCTACCAAACTCTTTAAATCTATGTTATTCAATCCGAGTTGGATGTTGGCACTTTGATAAAACCTCATCAAGGGAGGAATTTGTTTTTTAGCATAGATCGGATACTCATCAGCAACCACTTATGCAAATCATAGAACTAGGCATTGTGCTTCACAGGTTATTGTCCAGTGATAGTGAACAACATTAAAAAACCTTGTAACACTTGAGGGAGTCCCCTCTGATTTGAGGGCCAACTTGAACCTAAATTTTGGTTGAGTTGGTTTTTCGACACAACTTCATAGCCAAGAACTGCCTTCGATAAACATATACAACATGTAGCTTATACATACTAGATTTAGAAGACTTGAAGAGGCTCATAATGGATGAACTCCATAGGAAGCCTTATTCAGGCCATCCGAGCTATTAGAAAATGATAACAACCATGAGGAAGTCATGTTATAGGCCTAATATTAAGAATAAATTTCATATTACATTAGTAGATGTTTATAATGTCAGTGGTTCAAATTTGAGCATAAACATCTAGTGGAATTGTTACAGCCAATACAAATTTTAGAATGAAAGCGAGAAGTCATATCCATGGACTTCATCATTGATTTTCCAAAAACAACCAAGCAATATGATTCAATCATGGTAGTGGTGGGAATGTTGAGAAAGACAACTCATTTCACTCCTTTGAAGTCCACTTGCAATGCAATTGACATTGAAAATGTCATCATGAAATAAATCTTCAAATTACATGGCATACCCAAGATCATCATATCTTATTAGGATGCTAAATTCACTTCAAAATTCTAGAGATATTTATTTGTAAATTTTGGAATGTAATTGGCTTTCAGCACTACCTATCATCCTAAAATAGATGGGCAAACAAAAAGAGTAAACAAGCGCTAGAAGATATGCTAACAATGGCTATCAAGTCTTTACCTATAACAAAGGCTATCAATTCTTTAAATATTAGTCCTTTTGAGGCATTACATGGGAGAAAATATGATGTTCCAATAAGCTAGGATAATCTAGTAGATTAGATCACACTTGGACGTAATATGCCAAAGGAGATGGAATAGGAAGTGGTAAAAAATGGGCAGACCTAAAGCAAAACATTGTAGATAAACATAAAATCTATGAGACCAGAATAAAACTCATAAGGAATTCAAATTGGGAGAGCATGTGTATCTCATAATTAATCAAAAGAGAAGTTCCATGAGAATCAGATCTTATGTCAAGTTGGCCCCATGATATTGAGGACCATTATAGATCATAAAAAGAGTGGGACCAATGACATATAGGATTACCTTACCTCCTACCGTGAAAGCACAAAATGTATTCCATGTGTTCTTACTTAAGAAATGTGTACATGATGTTAACCATATCATTGACTGGATCATGATTCAAGTGGAACCAGAAGGACAATTCCAATTAGAGGCTCAATGGATCCTAGACAGGAAGGTGACTTTTCTCTGGAACTAAGCCATTGTGCAAGTCAAGGTGCTGTGGGAGCACTTTGGAGCAAATTAGGCTACAAAGGAAGTGGAAGCCATGAAAATGTCATACCCATTTTATTTGTTGTACATAGTTGTCACCATGCATAGTAGAACTATGAGGATGATGTTCCTTTAAGGGGAGGGGATTTTAAAACCCCTTTTTAAACCCCAAAATTTTAATTTTAATTAGGACTTATAATGTTGGAAATGGTTAGCATGGATATCTTGACAAACCCCATTTGATGTAACATAATTTTTATTTTAATATATTCACAAAATATAAAGCAGAGAGAAGCCAACATGGATCCCGATGCTCGAGAGAAAGTTGTCAGGTGGAATTGGGAAATTTCTTGTCTTACCCTTAATTTAATTCTTAGTTCTCCTTATTCCTAGATTTTAGATTGTTAGTTGTACTATCAACTTCCAAAAATTATGATAAAGAATGGTAGTGGTATAGAATTTCTCTTGAGGTATGGCAAACGTACCCATATGGAGGCCTTTGAATTGACCACATATTCCAAGTTGCAGACCCTGAATTCTCATGCATAGTGTGGTTTGACATGCTAAGGGTGGAGGTAGTTATTTTAGAGAGTCTTGTTATGTGATCAAGAACAAAGAGAAAGAGAATATAAGTGTGTGTGAATTAGAAACCTATGAAAATAGAAATAGAGACATATGAGGTTGTTAAGGCTGACTTTGAATAGAATGTGATAGAAAACCTTATGAGACACAACTACCTACATGGAACTATGATTTATTTGATTTGATTAAGGAATTCAATGTTGAAATCATCAACCTAAGCTAGAGGGCTCAGAAAAATCTTGAGTAATTTTTTTGAACCAAGCACAAAAATATCTGAGAAAGGGGAAGTACCAAGGAACTATTGGATTAGAGAAGGACTTTCTTTGTGTTGTGCAAGCTCATTGTGACAACACTTTAAAAGATGACAAGTTATGGCTTAGTAGATTGAAAGGTAGAATACTAATTTATGTGTATGAAGGAGAGTTTCCTTCATGACTCTATTATGTAATGAACCTTGTTAATAGCTGAGTGAGTCTTCCTCTAAGGTATCAGATCTAACTTTGAGGTGGCTAGCTATAAGAAAACTATAATTTAGTTGAGCATTTGGTTGGGTGGAGAATGACTCTCCATTATTCAGTTTCCAATAAAGCTTAAGTGACTCATATAATAGTAATTAGTTATCTCTAGTGAAATGAAAATTGTTGTTCATAGTTTTATAAATGTTTTTATGTTGGGTTCCTGAGTATGTTTGTAATGAATAGTTGGAACAATGTCTAATTATGATTAGTTTCTTAATGTTGTTTCTCAAATGAATGAATTATGTATACGAGATGGTTACTCATTGTTGTTTTTCAGATGAATGAGTTATGTATATAGAGGTATTCATTAAAGTATGTTACCTATGATATTTTTTAGATGTATGGTTTACATTTTAGAAACTAGAAGTTGAATTGAGCTCTAGTGGCTTCTCATGAATCTATCAATGTGAATGACCTCTAATATTGAAGTTGAATTGAGATCTAAGGATTATTATATATCTATTAATATGAATGGTCTCTAGATAAGTGTAATTATTTATTTACAATGAAATGTTACTTATTCTTCATAGTTTCACAATTGTTGTTATGTTGGGTTACACTGCATGTTTGTAATGATGAGTTAGAACAATGTTTAATTGTGCTTGGATACTAGGTTTTGTTTCTCATATGAATAAATTATGTATATAGAGGTTTTCATTAAAGTATGTTACTTATGATAATTATGAGATATATGGTTTTATTTCATAAACTAGAAGTTGAATTGAGGTTTAATGTTTCTCATGTATTTGTTAATGGGAATGGCCTATGATTGGCCAACTATGAGGTTGAACAACTATGTTGTATTCATGTTGGAAATGGGAATACTTTGAGGTTTTCCTTGATTGGAGACTTTGGAAAGTCGTGGAAAATTCCCTAGTTTGGACAACTTTGGAATTCTATTATAAGTTTTCATGAGCCTTGAGTTCTTTTAGATCTATTAAGTATGTGTGTGTGTGTATGTATCTAAATCGTTTTACTGGAAATAGGTCATGGGGCCCTCGTTTCCTCAATATATAAGCTAGAATGATGACCTATGTATTTGTAAGTGTTTGGTGGTGAGTGCAAAGTTTCCAGCCCTAAAAGGGTGAGAAGAACCTCATTTAATTGGGTGAAGTTGTACATTTGGCTATCAACCATCTCTTTGACTTCTTTTGAGAAGGTTGTTGGTATGGGTAATGAGTTGGATTCCTTTATAGGTTTTTTCAGGATTTATGTACCTTCATAATTCTTTTGGGCAAGTTTTTTCCCTATCAAAATTATAATTTAGTCCCTAAAATAGGCTGGAAAAGTCTCATCGAAAGGTTGTAATCCTTGGAATTTTGGGGCTTGAAATTTTATCCCTAGCCCTTAGTCACATGAACTGATGGAGTGGTTATGACCAAAGGCTAGTTAGTAGGGAGATGAAGGGATGGATTCCCTGTGGAGGTGTATGTCCCCATTATCCATAAATTTGAATAACCAAGCATTTGGGAAATTTATGTTAAGTGCTAGTGGAAGGTATGTGATGTCCCAAATATCTACATATCTAGATATCCATGCATCTTGATTATTAAGAAGTCATGTTAGCAGGGAATTTCAGATGCTTCAAATATATGGAGATTGAAAAATCCTTATAAACATATTTTACAAAAAACCCAATTTTTAGATGGGTGGAACCTACACATGACATAACCCATAGTTGGAGGAGCTCTGACATCATGGTTATGATAAATCTAGAAATTTGGAAAAGCTTAAATGTCAACCTTTTTAAAAAAACCCATATTTGGATGATAGATGGACAAAGAATGTGGGGTTTAAATGGAATACACATGGAGAAGTGACATGGCATGAAGGACAGAAGCAGATGATATGGCATGCTGGCTTGGAAAACAGATATGGCATGCTAACATGGTGTGTGACATAGCACTAAGGTGCTAAGGATTTAACATGAAAATTGATGTGGCACTTGTGTTGAAAAGGTGACATAGAATTCGAGAGTCCAAAGGTCATCATTTTATTTAAATAATATATTTTGGAAGTTTCAGATGAGAAGATTCTAGATATCTACATTTGACTCTTTTATTTAAAGGGGCTTTCAAGAGTTTCCAAATATCTAGAAGGTTAACTAGTTGACCAAGCATTAGGTCCATATCTAAATGTATTTGGAATTTTGGGATTTCTAAATGGATTCAAAAAGGTTGGATATCCAAAGCTTTTGATAAAGAAGATAAATGAAAATATTGGATCTAGATGCAAGGTGGCAAGTTGACATGTCGGCCTAAGGATGTGGCCTTATGTGGTGGTGACATGTGAGCATGGACTACCACATGTCAATCACATGTTAGCTAACATAAAATTGTATGGTGGGGACATGTAGGCAAAGGATCGCTACATTTATTCCATGTGTTAAAGGTACATATATTGATGTAGTGCTAGGAAGGGTAAATATTTTGAGGGGCATAACTTTGTGTCCAAATCCCAAAATAGGATGAAATTTATTTCATTGGAAAACTTTTGACAAGTAGAAGATGATGATGATATTAGAAAAGAGTTTTAAAGTGGTTGAAGGAAGAATACTTTTGATAACTCCATCTCCATATAGTAACCTTGAAAGTTGTGCCTGTACACTCCATACCCTTAAAAAAGATCTTGAGGGGACTATGTGGGTTACATGATATACCTAACGTATTGAATTATCTACATGCTTGAGCACTTGTTCAAATCGGCATATAGCTTATGTTGTCAAAGGGTGATCAAAACTTTTTGAATATACTTCAAATTCTCTTACCATGTTCCAGTAAAGATGAGGATGTCATCTAGATATGTGACTGAAAAATAATTTATGAATGGATACATAATATTCGTCATTTTGAATCTTGTACGATGAATATTGGTTAGTAATGGAGAAGGCTCGTTTTTGTTGGTATAGGCTACCACAAATATTGATGTCTTAGCTTGGAAAAGTTGTCCATCATTGTTGAAGAGACCTTCCTCATACTCGAAGAATGTCCTCCACGCATTAGTTGGCTCAAATATCACATGAAGATATTTTATCGAGTGATGAGATTTGGTGAGGCTTGAATGTCGAAGGGAGGAAGATATACCCTTCAAATACTCAAAGGAAACTCACAAGAAAATTAGATTTGCAAGTAAACAAGATGTTAACAAAGCCTAATGAATATAATGCATATAAATATTTATCACAAAACTATGAGAGATAAGAAAATTGGAGAAAATGAATTTATTAAGATGAACCATTACATGCAATGAGATCTCCCCCCAACTTTAATTTTATTTTTATTATTTTTTATAAAAATGATTTGTTAGTAAAATCAACTTTGATTAACTTTAACTTTGTCATTACATCTTTACCATATTTTCTTTTGCTCTTTATAAGGAGTGAATAATCCCCTTACAAAATGATTTTCCGTATAATTTGATCGATGCTAAAGAAAAATAATAATAGCAAGGAACATATTTACAGTTTGTTAGATTTCCAATGAAGAGGGATTTGTGTAGCTAGGTTTCTAGGTGACCTATAACTAACTTGATGATGGTAAGGTTGATCTTTATCCCAAATTACTAGCTATGGGGTGTTTGAAAATGAAAAAAAAAAAATTGAGATAATTTGAACCCACTTCATATGAAAAAAATCACAATAAAAATTCATGATTCTTTGTGTAGCATACTTCTCATTGCAAATTTGTTCACAACTTATGCTACGGGTGATGAAATCAAAGTTTGTTAGATGCTCCTTAGACATCTCAAATAGATCTATCCTACCATGAATTTTGGAGTGAGAAAATGAGTATTGAAACTCAATGTAGACATGAGCTTGCAATGTTACAAAGCTCCTTTGCTTCAATTGTGGATATTATACAAAGCAAGCAATGAAATGAAATATTGTGAAAACCTAATGTGAGCTAACAACAAAACCTTCAATTCATGTATGGATCACCTTTTGTGTAGGAATTTACAGGGTAAGTTCCTTAGACAGAACACCAAAGGACACCACTCACAAATAGATCACAGATCAATACACCAATATTTTGACGTGGTTAAAACCCTTAAAGAGGGAAACAATCCACGGCTTGAGCCAACGCGGCCACTTCAGGCAATTTATTAATAAAGAATGAAAATTTACATAAGCTTCTCTCGTGAACGGTTAACCTACAAATGACCCTCCATGCGCTTTAAATAGAATTCATGGACCAATCGAGTGTTAAGCCACGAATCAAGTGTCGATAATATCAAGGAGAGAATGAACCGTCGGATCACTACATATCGTGGATGTCAGATTTTAAGTTACAAATGTACATAGTAAAGAAACACACTTTACCTAACTCTATACTAGACCAAGTTATACTTAACTATTCCTATGTGTCTGAATATCCTAACATCCCCCCTTAAGAACAACTTGGGATAGGATAGAAGGATTTACAAATATGACACAATAGAAGAAGG
>APFE031706058.1:15530-68831 GCA_000404065.3 Pinus taeda
AAACAAATCAAACCTACATTTCATAATGATGCCAAAACCCGTATTACAAGCAAAACACCCTAAAATGTAAGAATCTTAGCCTTGGCATGATTATGGTTGAGAAGTGATGTTGAATTGGATGAATCTTAGCAGTTTGAAAAGAAAGGAAATACCTTTGGGATAATATATTTTTTCTTGGTGTTTCGATTCGGGGCTATTTTATCTTGTTGAGAGAATATGAGCAAATTGAATTAGATCTTTGACATATGGGTAAAATTACATTTAAAAAGTGCATGAGAACATCCCAAAAACTGCATTAGAAAATCATCACCCAAAAAAATGTTAGTCAAGGCCATTTTTGAGATGGTCTTGGATCAAGAGTTCACCCTATTTGATGCAGGGGCATAAACCCCAACCCAAACAGATTTGGTTCGAAGATACTTCTAAAACAGGCAGTTTGGGAATCCTTAACAAATATAAATTTTCCTTTTTATTTTTGCAAAATTGTAAATGAATAATTGTCTGGAAGACTCCAAGAGGCGTAACATGGCAAAATTCTTCTCGCCTATTAGTGTTTTGTTTCTTTTATGGGTAATATGTGATGTCAGAGGGCGACCAATACATTGTAAGACCAATCTGAATGGTGTCAGGCCTAGAGAGGTCGTACATGTAATCGTATTTGTTTTGAATATATAAGCATCCTATGTGTTTATTTGAATTTATGTTGTTTTCTTTGTTCATGTGTATTATCATGTTCACCATGTTTCATTAGAGGTGTCGAAGGCTGAGCCAAGGTGCTGCCAAAATATTTCGTGTGGAGTTACTTGAGAGATAAGCTCTAGCCAATTCAAATGGATAGAGGGCTATGTTCATGTGGGATGGGGAGAGACTCAAGCGTGGAACTCAAGAGAGGTTGAAACAACAAAGTTGCAGGTTTCATTATCTTCCAGCGTTGGGCCAAGGTCGAAAACAGCCAAGGTGAGAACTGTTTGGGAGAAACAAGCCAAGGTCTTGACCCTGACCTCAGGCGAAACCCACATGAATTTGATGTAGGGAGAAGCGGTTGTCACAATATTTGTTGACCCTTGGCCTCGCCCATAGCCTGACCTCTGATCTCGGGGTGGGACTCGTATAGTCGGATCCTCGACATATCAGGCCCCCGACTTATTTAGGACCCCCGATTGGGTCAAGAGTCGATGTAGTGTCGAGGAGAACAGAGTGGGTCAGACCACTATAGCATCGCCATATGTAGTTGTCGTAAGTCAATTGGGCACTAGTCCTGTGCATGATTTTGGCTAGAAATTGGAGCACTTGAGCTCAAGGATTAGAAGGGATTTGGAAGCTCCTCTACTACCATCGTGGATTGGATTGGATTTTTGCCTAGAGAGGGTATGATGAAAGATTGGGGATTTGGAAACAAGTGGGTTCATTAGCTGCACAAGAATGGTGGTAGAACCAAGATCATGGGCCTGCAACCCTTTGGATTTCGGAGTTGAAGCCACCAAAGGAATTGAAATTGACAAACCTCTGGACCGGTTTTCATCACTATTTTGCTCTCTCTAGTGATAGGCAAAAATTTGTAGTCTTGTCAATTTCCTAAACACAACACCTCCTTCTGATTTTTAGACATAATGTACTTTTGTGCACTTCTCCTTGCTAACTTAACACAATGTCAGGGACTAGATATTGTTTAGCAAAACTTAGAGGATACAACAACATTTAAAATCCAAACAATTTTGAGCATTGATAATGTGCAAGTGTTTTATGTGAATCCATGAAATGTTAACCAATCTAACACCCATCTTTACTGTGCCCTCCAATAAGCACAAAGAAACCCATGCACAAATTTTGGTTGTTTAAAAACACAACACTTAATAAGTGTAATTAACTTTTGAGTTCAATCACAACCAACTAATTACGCCATTGAAAAATTAACCTTAAAATATGGCCACCACCCAACATAAGAAATATTCTAAAATATTCTTCTAAACAAAAAACAACTTTTAATATACCACAACCATCCTTTCACATTATATTATTAATATATTTTATTACTACATATGTAATTATTTTTTTCCTTTAACTTTAACTACTTTTAATATACGACAGCCATCCTTTCACATTATATTATTAATATTTTTTTCCTTTAACTTTAACTACTTTTAATATACAACAACCATCCTTTCACATTATATTATTAATATTTTATAGCTTCATATTATTAATATTATTAATATTTTGTTGCTTCATATGTAATTATCTTTTTTCCTTTACATTTAGCTCCCTAAAACACCACTTTTAATATACCCCAACCATCTTTTTCACATTATTTCCCTCAAACACAACTTTTAATATACAACAACCATCTTTTTATATTATACTATTAATATATTTTATTGCTTCACATGTAATTATTTTTTCCTTTCAATTTAACTCCTTAGAAATGCACGAACACTTCTCTCCAACTATAAATGGTACCTAGTATAAAGCGGGTAACATGTACTAAGTACCCTTGACTTTATGAGAATCAAATTAAGAACTTAAACAATGTGGAGTTACCAAAAAAAATATCTTAGTAACAATGGCACTAATTAATCAAGCTAACCCTCTCGACCGTTCCCATATATTATTTACGTTAGACAACATTTTGTAAATATATATTAAAATATACACTAAGTAAGTTCCACTAAAAAAACAAGGTAAAAGCCAAAATGTTCGACATTAATATAGTTTTTTATTACTTCCAATTCTCATAATGCTTTTTTTAATGATTAATTACTTGAGTAAAATGTTTTAAATTATGCTCTTAATTTGTTGATAATGAATACATGACATTCTCATCTTAAACTCTACATAGCTGAATCTAGATCTGATATGTAAGTATTTTTCCTCTTACATTGTATAGAAGTAAAAATGAAAGTAGATAGAGTAATTAATTTTAGAAAAAAAATCAGTAAACTAATTTTATATAATAAGTTTATATTTGTTATTTATTTATTAAATAATATATATTTATTAAATAATTGACTTCACGGAGATTGGGTTTTGAAAAAAAATGGCACGCTCTATAACTTGATCTTAGAGATAGGGTTTTGACGTTGGATACCATGGCGAGACGCGCAAGAGGGAGTGATGCTCCCTCCTACAGTCAAGTAGTCACAGATAGAAGCAAAGATGCAAGAAAGCAAAGGTTCAAGAAACTGTTGGAAAAGACAACAGTGGCAAGTAACACGGACATATTGGGAGGAAACAAACATCAAGCACAGGAAGGGGATCAACAGGAAACCAGTGAAGAACAGGATAAAGGGGGCAACAGTTAAAAACCCACTTTTATAAAGACAGTGGGGATCTGCAAACCTAAGTCGAATATTATTCCTTGGGTCATCTTAAGTGACCCAGTGATTCAAGCACATAGGGATCATATGACGGAACATGCGGTCATATGCAAATTCATGGGGATATGGCCGACGGAGAGGGCGTTGCATGTATGGATAAGGAGCCTCTAGAAGCCAAAGGGGGAAATACATCTTCATTTGGGATCGAAGGGCTTCTTCACAGTAGTATTCACAAGCCTAGAGGATAGAGACAGAGTGTTTGAAGGAGGACCATATTTCTATGTTGCGGCAAGCCTCTACATGTAGTCTTGGATGATGAACTTTGTTCCGAAATGCGAGACATTTACATCAGTACCAGTATGGATCAAACTATACTCCCTTCTTCTAGATTATTGGCTACCGGAATCTCTAAAAGCAATAGGCAACAAGCTGGGGCACTTTCTAAAGATCTCAGATGCGACTCTGAAAGGAAAATACACTTCCTTCGTCCGGATATGTGTGGAAATGGACTTATCAGGAGCACTTCCAGAAGCGATAATTTTAGAAGTATATGATGAAGAATGGGTATAGGCAGTGGACTATGAGCACATCCCATTTAGATACCGCAAATGCCATGAGCATGGGCATCTATATAGAGACTGCCCAACAAACAACATGGAACGAAATGTGAAAACCACGGTGGATAAAACTCCTGAGGGTTTCACCAAGGTGAGGGGAAAAGGGAAAGGTGGAAAAAAGGTCGCAAAAGAAGATCAATGAGGAAAAACAACCGAGCCATAATAGCTTCGAGATCCTCGAAGGAGAAGAAGGAAACAAAGAAACAAACCAGGAAATGGAGAACACTATCACTGAGAAGGAAAGAGATGAAAGCGTGGAAGAAATCATAGAAACCATGATGGAGATAAATAAGGACCATGAGATGACTCCAAGTGAGGTGGGAAAGGAGGACCATGAACTGCAAGAGATTCTAGAGAGAAAAATATAGATCTAGAAAAATTTATGGAACAAGAAACAACCAAAAGAGTGGACTCCCTACCAAAAGAGGAATATGACAGGGTTCAACAGCTATTCCTATGGAGATCACAATCGAAAGGAAATGGAATCAAAAGAAATCATGAAAGCCAGGAATACAGAGGGGTCAAAATGATGGAGGAGACACAGGCACTATCTCCGAAGAACCGAGGCAGGAAAAGAGGAAGAAAAAGACAAAAGGAGCTGCTGAACGAATGTGGAAAACTATTGATTAACTCAGGTAAGATGAAAGAGCTTACCAGCTACTCCTTTACTAATCTTTCTTAATGAAGCTCACAACTTGGAATATTAGAGGCTTAGGAAGTAGAAGGAAACAAAGAAATCTCAGTAATAGAATAAAAGAAGAAAAACTAGATATGGTGTTTATTCAGGAGACAAAATGCTCGATGGATAAGATTAGAGAAATACATAATAAATGGCTAATCAAGTATGAATATCTAGAGGTTAAAGCAAAAAACTCAGTGGGGGGGATTCTCATCTATGGGTTCACAAAAATATGGAATACTAGATGCTGAGGCATCTAGGAACTAGCTTTCTTTGGTATGTCAACCTTTAGGGGATAAGGAGATATACATGATCACAAATGTATATGGCCCTCAAAAGCAAGAAGATAAATTCAAGCTTCTTACCTCCCTTGAGGAACTAAGAGAAAGATACCTTAATATGCCCTGGATCGTTGCAGGAGACTTCAATATGATAAAATCTCTTACAGAGAAAAAAGGGGGCAATAGGCAGCTAAGTAGAGACTCCACGGCTTTCCAGAACTTCATAATGAATATGGGGTTAGTGGACACGGAAAAAATAAATGGGACCTTCACCTGGAACAACAAGAGGGGAGGGGCTTCACAAGTCACCTCTAAATTAGACAGATTTATTATCTCAGAGGAACTCTTTCTCTCAGGCCCGACCATGATAGCTTCTGTTCTTCCCTTTGGAGGTTCGGATCATTGGCATGTTCAGCTGGAAGCCACTTTTATGGGCATACCAAAAAACAGACCTTTCAGGTTTGAGAATGTCTAGCTCTCTCATCTTGAATTCAATAGTAATATTGACAAATGGTGGAAAGAGGATCTAAACATTCAAGGCACCAAAATGTTCATGCTCCAACAGAAACTTAAACATATCAAAGGCAAGCTTAAAAGCTAGAACAAAAAAGAATTTGGAAATATCTTCAAAGCCAAAAGAGAAGTTGAGAAAAAACTCCACGAAATCAATAGGATCAACATCGCAGAGGGCTTTACCGAGGAGCAAAAAAAGCTAACTGAAACTTTGCAGGAAGAATGGGAAGATTGGTGCTTACAAGAGGAGATTTTCCGGAGGTAGAAGTCAAGGATATAGTGGATAATAGAGGGAGAAAGAAACACGAAGTTCTTTCACAAATCCACCATGGATCACAGGGCACACAACAGAATTACAAAGCTCAAAGACTCTCAAGGGAGAGAAATTTTCTCTCACAAAGACATGGAATCTCTCCTTGTACAACACTTCCTCAGTATTGTAGAGGAGCCCCTGGAGGACAGATCTAGGTTCATCAACCATTTCACATAGTACATCCCTTAGCTGGTCACCAGAGAAGATAACCACAATCTTAACAGGCCAGTGTCGGAAGAGGGGGTCAATGAGGTGATCAATGAAATGCAAAATGGAAAAGCTCCAGGCCCAGATGGGTTTAATGTAGACTTCTTCAAAGCATGTTGGAAAACAGTCAAACAAGATATCCTTGAGGTGGTGGAAGACTCAAGAAGATCCAAGAAGGTACTGAGAGCGTTTAATGTTTCCTTCATAGCTTTGTTCCCAAAAAAGGAAAATTCCATGACTCTAGATGGCTTCAGACCCATAGCCTTATGTAATGTGGTGTATAAAATTATTTCCAAGGTGATAGCCAATAGACTCAAGCCACTTTTACCAGCTCTCATCTCAGAGGAGCAAACATGATATGTGGAAGGAAGACAAATCCTCAATAATATTATCTAAGCTCATGATGTGGTACACTCTCTCAAAAGCAGCGAACAAGATGGTATGATTATTCAATTAGATCTAGCGAAAGCTTATGACAAGCTAAGCTACTCTTATATAAGGGCAGTTCTAAGAGCCTATGGCTTCGACCACAACTGGATAAGATGCGTTATGGCACTAGTCACCATGACTAGTTTCTCCATATTGCTTAATGGTGCTCCTTCAAGACTCTTCAAACCCTCCAGAGGTCTCAAGCAAGGGGATCCACTCTCACCCTTCCTCTTTGTTCTCATGATGGAAGGGCTTGGTAGAGCATTTAAAACAGCTAATGCTGAAGGAATAATCTAGGGCATCAAACTCACCTTAGATGGAGCGACAAATACACATTAACAATTTGTGGATGACACAATGTTGCAGGGCTTACCCACTATCAGGGAAGCCAGAACGATCAAACAAATTTTGAACGATTTTGCTATGGTTGCTGGCACAGAGGTAAGCCTCAACAAATCAAAAGTTTTTTTTCTTTAGCATTGACATTGCTATTCAACGTAATATCACTAGAATTCTTGGATTTCAAAGGGACCAGCTACCTTCAAAGTATCTGGGCATACCTCTCACAGATAAACCTCTCAACAAGGAAGTGTGGAAGCCATTTGTAAATAAATTGCAGGACAAGATCCGAAAATGGACATGCAGGTCTTTAAATATGGCAGGGTGCCTTGTGCTCACACAAGTACTGCAGGCCATTCCCATATTTATGTTCTCAACTCTTCCCGCTCCTAAAGGAGTCAAGCAGCAAATCAAGAGCATGCAAAGGAACTTTCTATGGGGCAAAGGAGAGTTAAAAAAGAAATGGGCTTTAGTAGTATGGGAAAAGATCTGTAAACCCAAGAGCCACGGTGGCTTGGGGCTTCATAATCCGGAAATCATCAGCAAGGTCTCAGGAGCCAAACTTTGGTGGAGATGGATCAAGGAATCGGCTACTCCTTGGGCTAAGCTATGGAAGGAAAAATATGCAAAGAATTGGCAAGAGAAAGATCACATCAGAATGTCCGGGCACATAAAGGGTTCCCACATTTGGAACCTTGCCTGGGACAATAAAAGTATTGTTCAGCAACATAGTTTCTGGGAAATTCGAGCTGGGAACCTAGCACGATTTTGGGAGGATAACTGGTAGCAGGAACCCAACTTGTACAAGGATGAATTAGCAGCTCTCAAGAATGACACAGATAAAAAAGGTCTACTTATGGTAAAAGATTTCTGGGACCAGGAAAGGAACAATGGAAAATGGAGAACTTGGAAGGATGTAGGCCACAATGAAGAGAGTCCTATGAGGGCCCAGGCAGACTCTCTTACCTAAGATCTAGAGCATAGGAGAATTCTGGTATCCTCTTTGCCTGACCAACTAAGATGGGGAAATAACAACGAGGGAAACTTCAATCTCAAAGAAGCTAAATAGGTAGTAACAGGATTTAACTATCCTAATCCTGATCAAGTTTGGAAGAATCTTTGGCAAATTCCCCACTGGATGAAAATAAAACTATTTATTTGGCTAGTTCATCATAGGAAATCTTAACTTGGGAGAATATCTTGAAAAAAGGATTCATTAGACCTTCCAAATGCTACCTTGTGACTCACAAGAGGAGACGATGGATCACCTTCTTAACCTCTTCCCGTTCACCTCCATCGTGTGGGAATGGGTGGCCTCAATCTTTAAGCAAACTAATAGGGACAGACTCAGCATCTCCAATACTTTGAAGAATTGGAGGAAAAACTTCCTAGGGAATGAAATTATTAATAGAGCCTGGACCCTGGTTCTAGGCTTTGTCATCTGGAATGTCTGGAAAGAGTGCAATAGTCAAATCTTCAAGAACAAAGCAATCAAGCCACAACACATAATTGACCAAATTTTAAGGTAGCTTAAAGACACAATCAATAGCCTGTTGAGGACACTTCCTAAGGGCCTTCCTCTGCCCCAAGATGCAAGTATTCTTCTACATTTGGGTCTTCAATCCATAAGCCCACATGGCATTATCAAGGGAGTGAGCCAAATAAATTCATATATAAACATTTGGAAGCCTCCTCCACATGGTTTCTTAAAGGTCAATATAGATGGAGCATCTAAGGGCAACCCAACGTTAGCTGGTTTTGGGGGTGTTATAAGAGATGAACATGGTCAAATTAACAAAATCTTTCATGGCCACTTGGGAAAGACAACTAATAACATGGTAGAACTCATGGCCCTAGAGCAATGCTTGGAAATATTGGTGGATTCAGATTCTCATAATGTCATCATTGAAGTAGATTCAAAACTGATTATCAGAGCAGCCAAGAAAATATGTAATGGTACATCATCGGATAAAGTGTCGAAACACTGGAAGCTCTTGCAAATATTTCACTGTATCTACTCCCACTTGCAAATCCTAAAAACTGTAAACTTTGTCCATGTGAAAAGAAAAGCTAACATGGTAGTAGATCGTTCGGCGAACGAAGGTGTGATTAAAAAGGAAAGGGACACCCGATACATCTGGGAGTTGATTCACCTAGGCAAACTGTTAGAGGACTGTCTAGGTTAGGTTTCCAAAGATATGGAACAATGGGAAAGGTCGAGATCAGAGGAGGAAAACGAAGGAAGCAGGGGCATAAGGACAGATTCTAGAAGTGTGGCAAGTTCGTCACAGTGATTCAATGGATCAATGGATACATAATGATTCAGCGAAAAGTAGAGAAAATGGGGTTTAAGCATAAATCCATCGTAAATCCATCCAAGGAGCGGGAAGCATCCGAAGGGTGGATCGACGGTCATCGCTCAATGGTAAAGTGCAATAGTCCTTTCACGAGGAAGTGGTTTCTTATTCCATAAGTGGTATTTCGGAAGGGGCATAAGCGGGAACTAGTATTCAGAGGATGGCTTTCGATTCCACTCGGCAAGTGACACGTAGCAGTGGGAAGGAAGAGGATACCGCTTTTCGGGCGGGTATTCCTCGAGCTACATGTCCACCCGAAATATATGTAGACCATTGGATCCATGAAGGGATGATCAACGGTGGAGGGTCAGATGCATCGGGAATGCGGACCCGCCTTTTTACGGTTGCGAATGTAATTATTTTGAATTCCGAACTTTTAGGTAGTGGGGTCGGGTGTTTTTTTATATTATTTTACGTGGGTTAGCCATATATACCGCTTGTGGGGTTGGTTCCAAGTGTTAAAGGTTCAAGCCAATTCTGCTTCAGTTAGGTCATGTGGGCCATTTTTTGGTAAATGCAAGGAAGTTTGGTTTACCTTGTAAAATATGTAATGTAACTATTTCGGTTAATAGAAAGATCCACTCTTATTTGACCAAAAAAAAATATTAATTATGTTGAAGGCATTTTCTCTATGAATTTTTTTTTATGTGTAAACACTATTCATTGCAGTGAGAGAGCCTCATTTTAGTCCTTCGACTAATAAAAAACCACCACGTGTCGTTATCTGACTTGTCCGATCGAGTTTCGTTCACTCTATTCGCTTTCCTAATTATGTCCTACGTACACATATTAGAAAACATCTTGACACACAAATGTGTATACCATGTCTATGTATTGGAAAATTATTGTATTCATGTTCCTAAGTTATTATAAGTGATCTTGGAAAATACCATTTGTTCAGAGGTATGATTGATGAAACGAGCAGTGATTTTGTAAATAAAAGATACACAACTTTCTTTCAAACATGGGACCACTCTCGAATTTTCAATACAAACATAGGACCACTCTCGAATTTTCAATACGTTGAACAACAATGGCAATGGCATGGTTACCGCAGACGATATGACTTTTTTAATAGCTATTTTAGTTTTTGGTCTATAGTCGTCATGGTTACTGCAAACGATATGACTTTTTTAATAGCTATTTTAGTTTTTGGTCTATAGTCGTCATGGTTACTGCAGACTATATGACTTTTTTAATAGCTATTTTAGTTTTTGGTCTATAGTCGTCATGGTTACTGCAGACGATATGACTTTTTTAATAGCTATTGTCGTCATTTTAGTTTTTGTTAGTTTGCTTTTATTTAAATTACATTATTTTAGTTATATTACTGGTTTTCTTTAATTTAGTTTAGCTTAAATTTATTTTAATTTTGGTTTAAGTTTTAGTATTTAGCTTTGATTTAGTAACATTTTCATCATGTCTAATATGTCTCCTTGAGTGGGGTGGGGAATTGAACGAGTGACTTTACATCAGGAGTGTCTTAACAAAGTATGGATCATCGTCTATACAAAACCTTATAGACACATTAATTTTTATTTTTATTTTTAGATTTTATTCAAAGTTTTATTTAGATTTAATTTAATATTTTGTTTTAAAACATTATTGATTATTTAGATTGTTATGGATATGGAAAATGTTAAGGCACACAATCTTAAGAAGCTTAAAAAAAACTCAAAAAGTTATAAAAAAATATAAATACAAAACTCAAAAAATTTCCTTTTTTACTAATTTAATATATTTAAATAACAATTTAGGTAAACACTTCTTTGTGATTACCGCATACTCACATATATATTATAAAGAGCCCAAAGGTGCATCAAAAATTTGGAAACGATGTTTCAACACATAGACAAATGTGAAAAGAAAAAAGTTGTTAAATAAAAAGTAAAATAAATAAATAATTAGTAGGATAAATAAAAAATGGTTAATTTAAATGGATTCTTAATTTTATAATATTTTGGAGCATTAATCAGTAAAAAATAAAATAAAAATCTAATAATTTAAATTATGAATCCTCATGGTATGTTTTCTATTATCATTGGTTCTGGCTCAACACCATTGTTTCTCTCACCGCTGAGCAGTGCATCATTTGGCATTTAACTTAATACAAAAACATCGCTACTGAACATATGATTATACAAACATCCAGTAACATTGCTCATGGTTTTGCAATTACCTATGCATCACAACAGCATACAGCTGCTCATCACAACAACAAAATGAGGGCATTTGTTAGACATATTCACAACAGTAATGTTACAGCATTCACCACACTAACTGCTGCCGCCATTGCTCAGGAACAACCCACATTTCAAGCAATGGCGGAATCCCAGAGCTTTACCAATGATAGTAATATAGTTAGAGTTTGTAGAGAAGGGCGATCGACAGAGGCCATAGACATGTTGCGTCGCACAGTCCATCCACTCGACCCCAGCGCCTACATGTGTCTGTTGAAGACTTGTTCAGACAGGAAAGCAACCACACAAGGTAAGCAAGTCCATGCCCACCTACTTATCACTGGACTCCACCAAGACATTAGTATAGAAACTAAGCTTGTGAATATGTATGCCAACTGTGGCAGTTTTCAGGATGCTCGTCAAGTGTTTGACGAAATACCTCAACCAAATGTGGAGATATGTGGTGCCATGATCAAAGGATATGTCTTGGGCGAGCTTTGGCGGGAAGTTATTGAAATCTATCACCTAATGCAAAGAATAGGTGTGGAGCCACACAATTTCACCATTCCTCTAGTACTCAAAGCCTGTGCCCGTCTCGCAGATCTGCAAGAAGGGAAAGACATTCATGATTATATAATCAGAAGAGGACTTGAGTGGGATGGTTTCGTGGCGAATTCCCTTCTGGCAATGTATGCAAAATGTGGGAGTTTAGAAGATGCACGCCGAGTGTTTCACAAAATGTCAGAAAGAGGTGTCGTGTCATGGAATGCAATGATTGCAGGTTATCTACAGAATGGAGCTTGTGAGGAAGCACTGAAGCTTTTTAATGAAATGCAAATTGCAGGCGTAAGGCGGAATAGCATTACCTGGAGCGCTATCATTGCTGGGTATGCACAGAATGGGTGTTGGGATGAGGCTCTGGAATTCTTCCGTCAAATGCGAAGGGCAGATGTGGAACCTATTTCAAACACGCTGGCCGGTGTTCTCTCAGCATGTGCTTACTTCAAGTCCCTGGAAAAGGGCAAAGAAGTTCATGATTATGTAATCAAAACTGGTTTTGAGTCCGATCTCTATGTTAGGGGTGCTCTTATTGACATGTATGCTAGATGTGGATATATAGAAATTGCAAGACAATTGTTTGACAAAATGTCTGAGAGGAGTGTTGTGTCCTGGACTGTCATGATTGCTGGATATGTCCAAAACGGGTTTCCTAACGAGGCTTTGAAGCTCTTTAGCCAAATGAGAATGGCAGGAGTGAAGCCCAACAGTGTGACCATGGCCACTATTTTGCCACCTTGTGGTCATTTAGCAGCTCTGAAACAGGGTAAGCAGATCCATGGTCATATGATCAAATTTGGCTTTGAATATGACATTTTCGCGGGGAGTGCTCTGATAGACATGTATGCCAAATGTAAAAGTATAGTTTCGGCACGCCAGGTTTTTGATGAAATGTGTACGAGAAATGTAGTCTCATGGAATGCAATGATTGCTGGATATACTCAGAATGAGCATGCTGCCGAAGCCTTGCAGCTCTTCCATCTAATGCATCTAACAGATGTACGACCTAGTTCTGTTACAGTGGCAACTATTCTTCCAGCTTGTGGTCATTTAGCCGCTTTGCAACAGGGTAAGGAGATCCATGGTTATATCTTTCGAAATGGATTTGAATCGGTAAATTTTGTGGGGAATGCACTTATAGACATGTATGCAAAATGTGGGAGTGTTGAGTTAGCACGCCAACTATTTGATAAAATGTCTCCAAAAAACCAGATATCATGGACTACAATGATCGCAGGTTATGGCATGCATGGCTTTGGGCAAGATGCCCTTACATTGTTTAACCAAATGCAACAGGCTGACATGAAACCAGATCACATCACATTTGTTGCTGTCCTTTCTGCATGTAGCCATGCAGGTCTGGTAGATGAAGGATGGCAATACTTCGAGTCAATGCGTCAAGATTATGGCATTACACCAACAGTAGAGAATTATGCATGCATGGTCGACCTACTTGGCCGTGCTGGTCGCCTGAATGAGGCACGACACTTTATTGAGACTATGCACATACAACCTAGTGCTGGTGTGTGGGGATCTTTACTTGGTGCTTGCAGAATATATTGCCATATAGAGCTAGCAGAATATGCAGCAAGGCACCTTTTTGAGTTGGAGCCTGAAAATTCTGGCTTTTATATACTGCTATCAAATATCTATGCTAAGGCTGGCAGGTGGGATGATGTAGCGAAGGTCAGGTCACTGATGAAAAGCAGGAACTTGACAAAGAGGCCAGGATGCACCTGGATTGAGGTCGAGAACAGGGTTCATACGTTCCTTGTAGGAGATATATCACACCCACAATCAGAGAAAATATATGCAATCTTGGAGAGTCTAGCTACAAAGATGGAGGTTGCAGGTTATGTGCCAGACACTGGGTTTGTGCTGCACAATTTGGAGGAGGAAGATAAGGAATTCCTTCTCTGCGGTCATAGTGAGAGACTAGCTATAGCCTTTGGGCTTATCAGCACTAGTCCTGGGACAACTTTAAGGATTGCCAAGAATCTCCGAGTATGTGGTGATTGTCACGAAGCTACAAAGTTCATCTCCAAGATTGTAGAGCGAGAAATTATTGTGAGGGATTCAAACCGTTTCCACCATTTTAAAGATGGATGCTGCTCTTGTGGGGATTATTGGTGATGATAAATAATACAAGTGATGACTTTGAGTTCAACTTGGTAGAGAACTGGTTCTTTACAAGGAAAACAGTGGTGACAATATTGTCATTCAAGCAGCATCGACTGTGCTACATTGGCAATTATGCCTACTCTAGCCAGGCAATCTAAGCTCCAGAGTCCAGACCAAAGGTGTTAGCATTTGATTAAAAGAGACTCAATTTGAAGAACTGAAGTAAATATTATATCATTTTTTGAGATTTCTCTGGCTGGTACAAGTACCCAATCAATCATCTGCATAATCTTCAGAGATAGAAGTGTAAATCTTATGGAGAAGCTTTTCCATGTGATTAAAGCTTTCGGCACTGCTGTCATTCATGATGTATTTTGTCAATTCAGAAGGCCGCTTCTTTGGTGAACTATCAGTGAACTCACTCTTGAAAATGGCTGACTCAGACTTTCTTTTCTTCCTTAGTTGGATGGCTGGAACAGTAACAGGACTACCCGTGAAATTGAAGCACTTTGTCATCCACCTGAAATATTAACAGAAGGCAAAGAAAACTCATTCTGATAAAACAAATATTTGATTGAATTATCTGGCCTATCAGCTGTTAAAATTGTTTTGATCGGCATTGGCTCGATCTAGATGAGCTATTGGATCAGATGATCTTGTAGGCCAATACCACGCTAGCAAGTGTTTAGTGGAGTGTCAAATGCTATTTCTGTACTCTAATACTAGGAGGGGAGACTTTTATACTATGATAAAATTGCCCTAAGCTTACCACTATGATTTCCAAAAGGGATTTTTTGAGCTAAAGAGTTGGATGTTAGAGTAAGAAATCTAGTAGCCTTAGGTATGTATGCTTCGTTTAGGATTTGTTAATCTAATGAAAATGTATGAGGAATGATGGTCCACCACATGTGGAGACTCTAAAGTGTGAACATGGCATTCTAAAAAGGGTTCAGGGTTAAAAGGTTTGAAGGTGTACTCAAATTCTCAAAGTTTTTAATGGTGGTCAGTTTAACATGTTTAAAGTTAGTATGTCTGGTTGTATATTTGTATATCACGCCATCAATATTTTTTCATTGCAAGATCGAACCAATCATTGCAGCGAGAGATGTCTCAGAAGAGAAAAGGAATAACTTATCATCAAAGATTCTTCGGGTACTATCAAGTCCATACTTGTTTGTTTGATGCGTGTAAAAATCGAAATGTATTTTTTGATACTAACTTTTGGCAAAATTATGTGCATTGCTAGACTTCAAGGCTATATACGTGTTGCATTGATCATAGACACAAAGTTGCAAACATTTCAATGCTACAAAATCATTGAGCATTCAATCTAGAAAAAGTTCCATGGCTCTGCTAAAATTAGTGTCAGTCAGTGCTTTCGAAGATGAGGTAAGGTGAAAGATTCAATTTTGCATATATGGTTATTTTCCTTGATTCATTCTATGATAACAATCCCTTAGCAGTGGGCCATTAATGGCTAGTCACATTACATTATTGTTCTTAGGATAGAGGATATTATGGTGGCCCAAAGTCAATCTTAACCTTGATTTCATGCTTGAAATACGGAGGAGAAAGCTATAGCACAGAAACAGACAAGGAAATCCATTCCCAAGTTATACCATTAGGCAAGTTTCCGAGCTTTCTGATTAATGTGCCACTTTCTAGCAGCATATTGATCTATTGACTATTTTATTGGGTATGTTCATAAAGTTTCTAACCCATGCTTGTTTACATGGTTGAAAGGACTTTGAAAATCTTGAGCAAAATGACCATTAAGATATCCTCTTAGAAGTATACAATAAAAAAAACTATTGAAAACTCAATCAAGCTTTATAAACGTGAAGATGCTTAGCACTTAAAATTAACTATTTCTTTTACTTGAAGAATAAAACAAGGCTCATCGAAAGGTGTTGTATGCCCCTCTCTATTTGACATGCATTCTCTAAACAAACACATTGTGATGGTTTGGTTTTGTTTTTGTTTTTTTTGGGGGCCTAAATGACTATTTGTTAACAAATTGGGCTTACCTTCTGCCAGGATGCCATGTTTGAGGGGTATCTATTCTATCAAATGCACCTCTGTACATAGCCTTGTCTATTTGATATACCCTGCCTTCCCTGCCTTGTACTAATTGTCTAGGCTCAGTTACCCAAGAGGATATACCACAATAATACAATAATTGTTCACATTAACATGACAACATGTTTTTAGGAGAATTAAATTGTAGATGTCATATTCCCAACATTGAATATATGTGATATTCAAAACACAAGCTACATTCAATTGTATCACCCTTTAAGCCATAACAATTAGGTAATTTAGATTCACAAGGAATTAAAGTGTGATCCAGGTTTGGCTAATTACAATATCAATAAATAAAAAATTGAGTAGATCAATCCATTTGAAAATTCTTTTAACCTGTTGAAAAATGTAACTAGGTCTAGTCTTCATAAAATGTATTCGTCGAAAGAATTTTTATTATTGTTACAATGACTTATTAAAGCATGGGTTTCATGCTTGGGTCATCATTTTATTAGTCAAAGTCCCCATTGTGGACTCCTAAGATTAATAAAGAGTCATTAGAGTCATTGTATATTTTATGAGACCCTTCTTGGGCTTTCGAACGATGTAAAAAGAATTAATTTTGAGTCTAAAATGAATTATGTCACCTCCACATCAAGTCGGCCTCAAGGAAGACAATTCGATCTCATTGGAAGGCTATATATACAAGGCAGTTCGACTTCATTTGAAGCATCTCACTCTCTCTCACATAGTTCGATATCTGAAGCTGGAAGTTGGAAGCTATGAAAAGTGTGAAGGTGAAGAAGGGGGCTAAAAGGAGTGTGAGTTTGGGCAAGGAGGAAGGGAAGGACAAAATCAAAGTTTTGGCATCTCTCTCTCTCGTATGGGTTAGTTTAGGAGATTGAATTCTCCTTGTCAAAGTTGAAGCTGCTGCTGATGTCGGAAGTGTGAAAATCCGGAGACCCAAATCCCCTATTGCAACAAACTGATATTACTTCTCCTACTTGTTAATTCATGCAAGTTATTTATTGTAAATATCGAAGTAAATGCAACGACAACCTTCATAACATAAATAATATGCGGAAACAAGCGTTGAGCAAGAAGAAATAACACATACACAAGTGACACCGTTGTTTTTTGGACAAATGTCCCCAGAAAAACCCAATGCGGGAAAACTGTTGCAGTAGTTGAGGGTTTGTATTATTATGCAGTAGTTTCTGAATACAATCTTTGGATGCCTTGCTGGCTATCCGATATAGAGAATCTGATTGGCAAAGAATTAGTGAGAAATGCCTCACACTATCACTAGAGATCCGACATTGATCCAACCACTGAATGATTAGCCCCACACTACCTCTGCGCAGCTTCTGTGCAATCACTACACTGCTTTGCATCACAGCGGAAGGTGACTGCTTCACTTCTGGCTGATCGATTTGATGGCTGGATGCTCAATCCTTTGGCCCTCCAGTCTCACACCCCAACTCCTGACACTGGATCTGATCTGCTCCTCTCAAGCTCTACGTTGCCTCAGCGTGGCTCTACGCTACCGAGCGTGACTCTGCGTTGCCTCTTCTGGATCTCTCGTTGCCTCCTCTACAATGTATCCCTGGATCAGGAAACTCTCCAACTGGAAAACTATCCCTGCCCCTCACTGCAAGAAATCTCTTTGATGACTTCTCCGGTAATTGTTGCACTGCTCCCTTGAGAAAATCGATCTCTAATTTCTCACTCGATGTGTTTTCCAAATGCCCATCAAGTCTCTTCTTATAATCCTCTCGTTGATCAATCAACAACCCATATTAGATTCTAATCAATGGCCCAGATCATTTTGACTTGATCCTCGTCTTCTTTTAGAAGTTTCACCCCCAGGTTAATTAATACCCTTTAATTATTTTAATTTCCTAAGTTTAGACATAGGCATCCATTAAAAATAATTAATTACTTTAATAAAATTGTCTCTGCTTGGAATTTCCCAAAATGATTTTTGGGTATTCTAGAATACATATGTGCTAGTCTCCTTGCAAATTTTGAGGCTTAGAGCACATCTGATGCTACCAAAAATCAACACTCCTTAGTGAGGAATATTCTCTAGTAATGCAACCTGCTGAAGCATCACCCTGGCTCTGTAACATCCCCCTCTGCGCTAATGATGTCTGACATCATTGCCCACCAACTATTGCACAAATGTTGCATTTGTGCTGCTACTAACTCTGCATGTTGCTTCCAGCTGCATCTGCACTACAACTTTGCTGTTTGTTGCCACATAAAAACATCCAAAATATTGAACCAAAGGTGTTCAGCGTGATGCATATGTTGCAAGATTTCTAACTGCTGCTAGTCTCTATGCTAACTCTCTGAAGTCTCTGTGTTGTTGTTGACTATGCAGTGTGCCAATTGCACTGCTGCCAACTCTGTTAAGTCTCTAGGGCTCCTAGCCATTGCAACTATCACTCTGACATTCCTTTGCACCAACTGACACTGGTCCATCCTACACACTCTGATATGGGTGCCCGTAGCAAGGTATTGATCCATGAGGTGGACTTCTCAATGGACCCTGCCCATCTGTAGTTCTTTTGAACTATAGTACTAGATCACCCCACCTCTCCCCTAAAGGTATTTGGGCAATCATGGAAAACTCCTCCTCGATCTTTGCGATTGCAACCTGTGGATAATGTTTCTCGTCCTTGCCCTTCTTCTTGAGAGGACATTGTGTAGCGTAGTGACCAAATTCACCGCACTAGAAACATTTGATCTTTGAGACGTCCTTCTTCCGCCTCTGTTGCTTTTGCTGCCCCTTTGATGCAAGGGCTGCATTCTCCTCCTCCTCCTTGGGCTTTGTCCCACTGCTATTGTTGCCATCAAGTTTGCACTTGACTAAGTCTCGCCTCATCTCTTTCTGTTGAAGAGCGGCCTATATCCCTTCCCAATTTGGCAATTTCTCTATGCCCAGGATACTCTGAACAAATACTTGCCATTCTTCTGAGATTGAATTCAAGGCCAACCTCACTGTTACAGATCCATTTGGGTACATCAAATCCCAACTTCTAGATCAGTGTTTTAGGGCTCATCAAACCCTAATTTCAGTTGCTTCATGCCCTAAACAAGTCACCCCTTTGAATGCCTCCTTCCCAGACAATTTCTTGACTTGAAGACATCCAGAAATAGCCTCTAGAGGGACCAACACAGGCAAGCCCTTATGAAGGTGCGCTGCAGAGCAGTTGAGTCCACTGTCAGGGTGCTCTACAGAGCACTTAGGCTCCCTTTCACCTGTGCTGGGCGAGAATGAGTGAAATTTACATAGGGTTTGGGGAACATTCTTATCTTTTGGAGTCATCTAGAAAGTTCCCTCACTTATCAACTCCTATGAGCTCGAAAATGGATGAGGAATGAGTTAAGGTGCATCTTATCCTCTCATCCCTTTTTCCATGGAACTAATTCTAGGTATGGAAGGCCATTCAATGCCCACCATTTATGACAAAACCTCCTTCATCTTCCTATAAATTAACCACTCATCTAAGTGATCAGGGGCTGGATTATGTTGAATTGTAAGGAGATAATGCTGCTATGAGATTTGGCTTTGAAGCAAGTATTGTAATGCTACAAGTTTGTTATGCTTTTGATGTGATGTGGATGGGATCCACGCTGAAGGAATGGCTTTGAATCATGCACCAATAGTTGTAATTCCTTCTTCTATCTAATAAAGTGTTTGAACCTTTCTCCCATATGTTTGTATTGTTTCATAATGCTTATATGTGTGAATTGTATCTGATTCCTTTCACTTATATTCAATAGATTGTGTGCTCTGATTAGTTCTTTGTTTTATGTTGTGTTTACAGGGTACTTCTCAAGCGTATTAAGTACGGGAAGGAGCGACAGGATCAATACAAGGGAGACGAGAGGAAAGTGGAACTACAAGTAGGTCTTCTCATCTTCTCATTTTATCTATTGTTTATAGGAAAAGTCTAAAACACTTTAAACTGTTGTTCTAGATACATCTACTTATCTAGGGAATTAGTATTTATTCGTAGATACCAAATTCCCCAAAACAAATTGGCGACCATACTGGGGAAAGATCACATTTCCTAGTAGCTTATCCACCTCCTTGCAGACCCTACTTGTGTTCATTGATTGTATTTCAGCCCTTTTGCATTGAATTTTGGTCAAAAAATGTGGTTAGATGACTCTTGAGTGGCCTCTCAAAAATCAACGTAGGCTTGGTCAGGGGACAGTGCTCTGCAAAGCACCCTTGAGTGAGAGACAATCCTCTACAACGCGGTTAGGTCCTCTTTGACCCGTGCTGATCTACCTTAGGTCAAATTCCCACCTTTGGATTGAGTTTTTTACCAAATTTCCTCTGTTTGTTTGTTTGTTGATTGATCAATAAATGTTATGTCTCAGAGAACAAGTTTTTATCTCCTTTGTCAGCCCTACTTTGATTTGATTGATTAATGTTTCTTTAATGTTTTCTTTGTCATTATCAGTCTATAGTCAAAGTTAGAATATAGTTGATTAATCTTTGTTCGAAAGAAAGTGTTATAAAGTCTTCTCTTCCTTCGAATTAGAACTGTTGTAAAAGTTTTTGTTCTTATGAAAGATTGATGGATTGTATGTGCATATTTCCTTTTGTTCATATTCACATTAAGGAAATCGAAAAGAAAAAATTGCATTGTTCATATTGTAGTTTTTGAATGCTTGAAAGGAATAGCTAAGGAAATTGCATTAGTTGTACTCTTTGCTCTTTGTCAAAGATCTGATTGCTCTATCCCTACTAGCTAAGGTCTTCATTATTCAATTGAATGAAAATAATGCTTATCATGTTAGTTGCATTTTAGGAATTCCAAACATACATCATGTGGTGAACCTTAAAAGGCAATTTCTAAAGAAGATCAACTTAAAATTTATTTGAATTTACCTAATGGCATTGTCACCTAACGAAAAACATTTAGAGGTCTAGGCTAGAGACGTGTTCCGACGTCGTAAAACAAAGCAGCTGTCGCTAACTTGTTTGCAATACATCCCAAGTGTGATACCTCATTTCACGTACGTGAGTATATCATAGCTCGTCCACGTTGTTGGAAATAATACTAAGGGGGGGGTGAATCAGTATTATCAATTTAATAATATTTCATTTCCATAAAGTGATTTATATACGCTACTTCGGTTAATGAAGCTTGCGTATATATGCAACTATGTTTAGAGCAACCAACGTACACCTTGTAAACTTATAATTTAGTCAGTTGATCTTTAATTTGTGTATCATAACCATATATGCAGTAATAGGTACAGTAAAAAAAACAGAGCAGACAATCACACACAAGAACACAAGATATAAGGTGGAAATCCAATGTGGGTGAAAACCACCTGGTGCAATTCGTCTCTAGCTTCTTTTAATAAGAAACTTCATTTTACAATATTTTTGTATTGGTGCAGTCTTATACTAGTACACAGGCTTCTACCTGCAAAAGGCTACAACCTTCTCTCGTTCTCCAACTTCTCCTGGAAGGGAGCTACGACCCCCTTAGCTCTTGTACTAGCTGATGTACTAGTATGTAGGTGCTGACCTACAGAAGGCTACAACCTTCTCTTTTCTTCCAGGGACCACGTTTCATAAATTTTTAGACTGGATCCATTAATAGCATCAATCAAACATTAAAATATATCTGCATCAATCAATCTCCCTTGCACTAACCAAAACTGAATCAAACAATCACTTCTCTGAATGTTGTAACCAAAATACAGTAACAGTACCAGAACCCAGAACACTGCAACAATAAACTGAAGTAGCTAAAACATATTTTATGAGACGTATGCTACTTCAATATGTAGAACCTGCGTGCATACACTGCTATATGAAGGCAAAACTGCGTATACGCTGTTTTGAATTATCGAACCAACGTGTATACGTGCCTTTGCTATATTGAACCCGTGTACAAATCTATAAAAGATCATTTACCCTTTTCAACTATTTAGACATCAATTTTACCCAGATCATCAGATTTACAGATTAAGACACGTGCCAAATATAAAAGGTCAAAATCACACAAAGATACTTCTCTTCAAGCTTTAAGATCTTGACCCAGCAATAGAACTTATCCTTCTTCTAACACTTAGGTTCCTCCTTGATTCAGATTCAGCTATGCACCATAACCCAATCACCAATATTCTAGATCTTGCTCTTCATTAGATATTCAATACTTGAGTGCCTTTGCCTAATGATCTCATCCTCCTTTTATAGTCTTAAGCCTTACTCAATACCATGGTTCAAAACCACTTAGAAGGAATACCTTGGACCAAATACCTGGGGTCAACACTTCGGTCAAGATACCTTGGATCAATACCACAGGTCAAAATACTAGGGACCAAATAGCACGGACCAAAACCAAGTTTTCTAACATGTACACACTTTTCCTTGCGTGAAAGTGCATGTATACGCATACGCGCCTTTTGGACTGCTAACCTTCTTATATACGCGGCTTGGTCAAGGGGAACTTGCGTATATCTCTTTTCCCTCATTCTGAGAGCTTGAACTGTGATCTGTCATCTGAGTGAGTTGCCATCAAGGACAACACTTGTGTCATAGTGCCAAACCTGTGTCATAATGCCAACAATCTCCCCCTTTGGACTTGATGGCAACCCAAGTCACTCAAAGTCATTCTCCCCCTTTGTCATCAAGGGCAAAGGGTTATGCTCCCCCTGAGTACATGCTGAACTTTTCAGATACGCTGAAGTGTACTGTTCATGCTCCCCTTGACTGAAGGCAAAGTCTGCAAAAAGATGTTCTACAAGAAGAACATGACTCTATACATCATAAATGACCTTTCTATCACCAAAGACTCATACATATCTCCATCTCCCAACCAAGTGGGGATATAACAAGATTGACTCATCCACCCAACCAAGTGGGGATACACCAAAAATTTATATATGATAAAACAAGAACCTTACATCATCCATCCCAGACATAGTGGGGAAACAAAATAGGTCGTTACATGACCTTGATAATAACATATATACATGACATAGAGATGAAATATCTAAAACAAGACTATGATAGTCATCAACAACTATCATCAACAACATCTGTCAATCACCATCCAAACCAGCAATCATGATCTCCCTCTGCACCTGTTCCACCTGAATAAAAAACAACTGTGAAATTGTACCAAGATCTTCTAAGGTAATGCCAACAATGATAATGCATTATTAGAAGTATATGCTCCCCCTGAACTTGTGCCAGATGATCACTAATAGACCCATATCAGACTCTTCTCATCCTAAGTCTGGCCCACTGATATTCTTCAAACCAACATATACGCGACTTTATCCACACAAACCGGCGTTGTACACGGATTCGCTTCATTAAACTCGCGTACAACCATTGTTCTTTGAAACAGATAAGTGTAAACAACAAGATGATGCATCAACTGATGATGCATCAACTACTCCCAGCTTCTGTCTGAGGTATTCAAATGTCTCTCTGGGCAGTGGTTTGGTGAATATATCAACAACTTGTTCCTTGGAGGGAACATACTCCAATTTGAACTTTTGTTCAAGCACTTGTTCCCGGAGAAAATGATATTTGATAAGTCTGTGCTTGGTTTTGGAATGCGTGACTGGATTCTTTGAAACACTGATTGCACTTGTATTATCACATAGAATGGAGATAGGTGGAGTACATGTGATCTGAATATCTTGCAATGTTTGCATCATCCAAAGGAGTTGTGTGCAACAAGATGCAGTAGCCACATATTCTGTTTCGGCTATAGATAATGCAATTGAACTTTGTTTCTTGCTGAACCGAGATATTAATTTGGAACCCATATAGAAAGCACCACCATTAGTGTTTTTTCTATCATCTATGCTTCCTGCCCAATCTGCATTTGTGTATGCATGAAGTGTAAGATCTGTGTCCCTAGGATACCATAAGCTAAAATTCTGAGTTCTTTGAAGATATTTGAAGATCCTTTTGACTGCCTGCAGGTGTGATTCCTTTGGATTTGTTTGGAATCTTCCAACTATTCCCATTACATGCATGATGTCTGGTCGGGTACTTGTTAGATAGAGCAGACTGCCAATCATGGATCTGTAGGTTGGTTGATATACTGTTATTGATTCATCATTTGCGCTGAGGCTGCATCCTGTTACCATAGGGGTACATACTGGTTTAGAATTTTCCATGCCATATTTCTTCAAAATCTGCTTGAGGTACTTGGTTTGTGATAGAAAGATACCATTTTTATTTTGTTGAATTTGCAAACCAAGAAAATATGTGAGCTCACCAAGCAGGGACATTTCAAATTCTTTCTGCATTACCAAAGCAAAGTTGTGACTCATGGCTTCTTCATTGCTACCAAAAATGATATCATCAACATACACAACAAGTATTAGCAATTTATCGTTGTCAATTTTTACATATAGATTGCTATCATCTGATCCTTTTGAAAAACCTTGATGATGAAGGTATTTGTCAAGACGATAATACTAGGTCCTTGGAGCTTGTTTTAGACCATAGAGAGCATTTCTGAGTCTGCATACAAGTTTTGGATCGTTTCCAAGGATGAATCCGTTTGGTTGTTCAATATATACTTCTTCTTCTAGATCTCCATTAAGAAATGTAGGTTTCACATCCATTTGATATACTTTGAACTTCTGAAAGCTAGAAAGAGCAAGGAACATTCTTATGGCTTCAAGTCTAGCAACAAGTGCAAAAGTTTCTTCAAAGTCTATACCTTCTTGTTGAGCATACCCTTTACAAACAAGTCTGGCTTTGTTTCTAATAACTTCTCCATCTTCATTCAACTTATTTTTGAATATCCATTTGGTTCCTATGACATTCTTATCATGATGTTTAGGAACTAATTCGCAAGTGTTATTTTTTTTCAATTTGCTCAAGCTCTTCATTCATAGCCTTGACCCAACATTCATCTTTGCATGCTTCATGTACATTTTGCGGTTCGATGGAGGAAAGCAATGATATATAGCTTGAAGCTTCTGTAATCATTCTTCTTGTCTGCACACTTGCCTCTTTCTGTCCCAAAATTTGAGTCTCTGGATGATTTTTTTTAACATATCTGGATGGAGTCTTTTCTTCTATCGTTATCTGCTCTTCTGCTGCTTCATTGGTTTCTTCTTCTTCAACATTAGTCTGATTTGATGTGGAAGGATAATCCTCATCTTCTTCCCACTCTTCTGTTTTTATCTGCTTTGGATTTTCGCCTACTTCATCAACCACAACATCAATACTTTCAACAATTTTTCCAAGTCTTTTATTATAACACTTGTATCCTTTACTCCGGGAAGAGTAACCAAGGAGAATGCCTTCATCTGCTCTAGGTTCAAACTTGCCAAGTTTTTCATTAGTCCTTTCGATATAACATTTGCTTCCAAAAACTTTGAAGTATTTTACAATAGGAGTCTTACCATACCAAAGTTCATGAGGAGTTTGAGTGTTGTTTACCCGAACATTCGTTTTGTTGAGAATAGTGACGACAACAAATGCAACTTCACCCCAGAAGGTTGCAGGAGTTCCAGACTCATCTAGCATAGCATGAGCCACTTGTTGAACAATTATGTTCATCCTTTCTGCCATTCCATTTTGCTGAGGAGTCCTTGCAGTAGAGAATTCCCTTCTTATTCCATGTTTTTCACAGAAGTCGAAGAATTCATTCGAGGTAAATTCCCCTCCTCGATCAAATCTGAAACATTTGATTTTGCGATCTGATTCATTTTCAACCAAAGCTTTGAAGGCTTTGAACTTTTCAAATGCTTCGTCTTTATGCTTTAGAAGTCCTATCCAACACATTCTGGAAAAGTCGTCAATGAATAATATAAAGTATTCTTCTCCATGAGGTGACTTTTTCCTTGATGGACCACATAAATCAGTGTGGACAAGTTTAAGCGGCTTACTAGCTGATCCTTCTGTCTCAGGGAAATGTGTTCTGGTTTGCCTACCAAATTGACATGATTTGCATATTGTATTATCTGGAATTCTGATGTCAGGAAGATTGCATACAACCTGGTATTTGCATGCTTTCCTTATCTGAGGGAAGCTTAGATGCCCCAATCTTTTGTGCCATAGCCAATGTTCATCATTTTTGCTTAGATAACATTGTTGTTGTCCTCCCTTGAGTATGTATAAATTATTTGGAGTTCTTATGCTTTTGATCACTATTTTTCCTGTATCAAGCTCACGAACAACACATCCATTTGATCAAAATACTACTTCATTTCCTTGATCACACATTTGACTAACACTCAATATATTATGCTTTAAACTGTCAACATACATAACATTCCCAGCTTTGACCTTTTCTTTTAAGAGAACAGAGTCTTTACCTTTTATGACTGTAGGGGTGTCATTTCCAAATGAGACCTTGCTTTCTTTTTCTAAAGCACTATATGACTGAAGTTTTTTTTTATCACCTGCCATGTGTTTCGAGCATCCACTGTCGATGTACCATTGATTTTCTTGTCCTTCTGCATATAAGGCTATACCACATCTTTCGGTCTGCGGTTTTTTCTTTTTCCAAGTTTTGGGACCCAAAGAATCTTGCTCCTTCTGAGATGTTTTCCGAAATTTACTCCTGCATTTAGAGTCTTCATGACCGAAGTTGTTACAGATAGAGCATTCTATTTTATTTTCAAGAACAGAAAAGTTATTGTAGGTCCTTTTTATGATCCCAGTCACATTCCTTTGATTTCGTGCTTCTCTAGTCATAATGGTCTTGTAAGCAACACATTGAGCAACTTTGTGTCCAAAGTTATGAGATGAAAAACATTGGCCATTAAAGAAATTCTTTCAATTATCGAATCTACTGACTTGATGATTGTAGTTTCCATTGACATTCATTCTTGAAGCAAATTGAGAATGATTTACCTGTGATTGGTTATAGCTTCTGTTCATCCTTGAAGTAGATTGAACCCGATTTACCTGGTGATCTGCTTTAAGCCTCTGCTGACAATTGTCAACCTGTTCATTTCTCCTTATTGCATCAAGATAGCTTTTGGAGGTTGATGGCTTCTGTGCTTGAGATGGTTCTTTAGTATATCCAAGACCTGTCTTTATTAGAGGAGAACACTGCACTTTGATAATTTCAGCTAAAGTTTCTGATCCTTTAGCAAACTTAAGATTGAGAGCTTTTGTTTTCTCAATTTCTTTTCTTCGACCCACAATTTCACATTTTAGCTTTTCATTGTGTTTTTCCCTTTCAGTAAGTTGGAATGTAAGAGTATCTATAATCATACTCTTTTCTTCTAAACATATTTTAAGTTTAGAAATTTCTTCATAAAGACCATCTTCATCTAAAACATTCAAGAAATCATCATCTTCAAAAGCCATCAAAAGTCTATAATCATTACTATTTTCATCTTCATCACTATTTGATAAACCATCACTATCTTCATGCATATTGTAGCTCTTCTTATTTACACTTTGTTTTCTATTCCATTTTGTTGATTCCTTACCTTTATCAAGCTTATCTTTGTAAGGACATTTGGCAGCATAATGACCTACTCTTCCACAAGCAAAACATTTGAAAAGTAGTTAACCTTTGAATCTTCCAGAACTCCATTGAAGGTTCTTGACAAAGTTTGATTCTTCCTCTCCTTCTGAAGTATGTCCTAACTCATTGAGTTCTCCTTTTCTTGAAGCTTTGAATGCGGCTTCTCTCATATCTGATGGACCCCCTTTTCTCTTTTCGAAAGCAGTTAAGATTCCGTGCAGCTGTGACATTGTATTACTCTGAAGATTCTGCTTTTTTTCTATAGCAGAAACTTTTGATTCAAACTTAGAAGACAATGATCTTAGAACCTTTTCAACTAAAATAACTTCTTTTATCTCTTCACCCAAGTTTTTCACGCGACTAACAATCTCATCTATACGTAGGAAATACGTAGCTACACTTTCATCATTGTGCATTCTGAGAGTTTCATATTGAATTCTGAGAGATTGGAGTTTTGCACATTTTACTTGATCGTCTCCTTCATAGCTTAGAATGATCTTGTCCCATATTTCTTTGGCGGTTTTGAGCTACATAACCTTGACGAATTCTGATTGTGATAGACTCCCCAATAGAGTATTGAAAACCTTTGCATTTGTTTCATACTGCTTTTTCCCTGCCGTATTTGTAGGAGTTGTTGATAGAAATGTGTATCCCCCTTCCATGATATCCCAAACTTCTGTTCCAAGAGATTGAAGATAGGTTGTGGTTCTTACCTTCCAATAGACGAAGTTGCTCCCATCCAAGATTGGTGGCTTGATGGATGCCTCTTTTTCATAGTTGCTCACGATGATAGATCTTCCTTTAAGTGATTAAGATTCTTCTAAAGGACTTGCTCTGATACCAATTGTTGGAAATAATACTAATAGGGGCGGTGGGGGGAGGGGGGTGAATCAATATTATCAATTTAATAATATTTCATTTCCATAAACTGATTTATATACACTACTTCAATTAATGAAACTTGCATATATACGCAACTATGTTTAGAGCAACCAGCATACACCTTGTAAACTTATAATTTAGTGAGATGATCTTTAATCTGTGTGTAGAACCATATATGCAGTAATAGGTACAGTAAAATAATAGAGCAGACAATCACACACAAGAACACAAGATATAAGGTGGAAACCCAATGTGGGTGAAAACCACCTGCTGCAATTCGTTTCTATCTTCTTTTAATAAGAAACTTATTTTTACAATATTTCTATACTGGTGCAGTTTTATACCAGTATGCAAGCTTCTACCTGCAGAAGGCTACACCTTCTCTCATTCTCTAGCTTCTCCAGGAAGGGAGCTACGACCCCCCTTAGCTCTTGTATTAACTGATGTACTAGTACGTAGGTGCTGACTTACAGAAGGCCACAACCTTCTCTTTTCTTCCAGGCATTGCGTTTCATAAATTTTCACACTGGATCCATCAATAACATTAATCAAACATCAAAATATATCTCGATCAATCAATCTCCCTTGCAGTAACCAAAACTGAATCAAACAATCACTTCTCTGAATGTTGTAACCAGAGTATAGTAACAGTACCAAAACCCAACCAGAACCCAGAACACCGCAGCAGTAAACAGAAGTAGTTAAATCATATTTTATGAGACATACGCTACTTCAATATTTAGAACCTGCATGCATATGCTGCTATATAAAGGAAAAACTGCGTATACGCTGTTTTGAATTACCAAACCAACGTGTATACACGAATTTGCTATACTGAACCTGCATACAGATCTATAAAAGATAAATTACCTTTTTCAACTATTCAGACATCAGTTATACCCAGATCATGAGATGTACAGATTAAGACATGCACCAAATATAAAAGATCAAAATCACACAAAGATACTTCTCTTGAAGCCTTAATATCTTGACCCATCAATAGAATTTATCCTTCTTCTAGCGCTTAGGTTCCTCCTTGATTCAGATCCAGCTATGCACCATAACCCAATCACCAATATTCTAGATCTTGCTCTTCATTAGATATTCAATATTTGAGTGCTTTTGCCTAATGATCTCCTCCTCCTTTTATAGTCTTAGGCCTTACTCAATACCATGGTCCGAAACCACTTAGAAGCAATACCTTGGACCAAATACCTGGGGTCAACACTTTGGTCAAAATACCTTGGATCAATACCACGGGTCAAAATACCAGGGACCAAATACCCGGACCGAAACCAAGTTTTCCAACATGTACGTGCTTTTCCTTACGTGAAAGTGCATGTATACGCATATGCACCTTCTAGACTGCTAACATGCGTGTATACGCGGCTTGGTCAAGGGGAACTTGTGCATATCTCTTTTCCCTCATTCTGAGAGCTTGAACTGTGATCTCTAATCTGAGTGAGTTTCCATCAAGGACAACACCTGTGTCATAGCATCAAACTTGTGTCATAATGCCAACACACATACTTTCGGGTATATAGGGCAGTGTTACAGTACGTAACGTATATGGGAATGCTCTCACTGTTTTGGAGAATTTGGTATCTACAGATAAATAATAATTCCCTAGATGAGTAGTTGTATCTAAGACAATAGTTTAAAGTGTTTTAGACTTTACCTACAAGCAATAGATAAGATGAGAAGATGAGAAGACCTACTTGTAGTTCTTCTTTCCTCTCGTTTCCCTTGTATCGATCATGTTGCTCCTTCCCATACTTAATACGCTTGAGAAGTGCCCTGTAAACACAACATAAAACAAAAAACTGATCAAAGCACATAATCTATTGAATATAAGTGAAAGGAATCAAATACAATTCACACATACAAGCATTATGAAACAATACAAACATATGGGAGAAAGTTTCAAACACTTTATTAGATAGAAGAATGAATTACAACCATTAGTGTCTGATTCAAAGCCATCACTTTAGCTTGGATCCCATCCACATCAAATCAAAAGCATGACAAACTTGTAACATTACAATACTTGCTTCAAAGCCAAATCTCATAGTAGCATTATCTCCTTACAATTGAACATAATCCAGCCCCTGATCACTTAGATGGATGGTCAATTTATAGGAAGATGAAGGAGGTTTTGTCATAAATGGTGGCATTGAATGGCGTTCCATACTTAGAATTAGTTCCATGGAGGAAGGGATGAGAGGATATGATGCACCTTAACTCATTCCTTATCCATTTTCAAGCTGATAGGAGTTGATAAGTGAGGGAACCTTCTAGATGACTCCAAAAGATAAGAATATTCCCCAAACCCTATGTAAATTTCGCTCATTCTCGCCCAGCACAGATGAAAGGGAGCCTAAGTGCTCTGCAAACACCCTGGTAGTGGACTCAACTTCTCTGCAACGCACCTTCATAAGGGCTTGCCTACGTTGGTCCCTCTAGAGGCTATTTTTAGATGTCTTCAAGTCATGAAACTGTCTGGGAAGGAGGCATTCAAAGGGGTAACTTGTTTAGGGCATGAAGCAACTGAAATTAGCCTGGTTTGATGAGCCCTAAAACACTAATATGGAAGTTGGGATTTGATGTGCCCAAATGGATCTGTAATCGCTGCCCGCTAAAGCATGAAATCGGAAAAACGCCAATGTCAAATGAAATGCTTTACGATGTGATAACGAGGTATCAAAGTGGAAGGTGACCTGCATCAATTACAATACATAATCATGATTTTTTATTTTACATGAATTGCGAGGGAAGGCATACCCATGCTTAGCTTATAAACTATCATTACATGTACATAAATAGTCGTCTACAGATATAGACCCATGATCAGAATGACTATCAATGTAGAGCCATTGTACATATGATTTAGTACTCCTGAAATTGCAGTCTGGATGGATGAAACTAGATCCAGGGTCTTCTATCTTGTTCAATCGTTCGCTCAAGTACGAGTCTAACCATATGAATATGTGATCTGAAGTTGAACATGGGAAGACACCATCTAATTACCAACCAATGATGTAAGTTGTTAACAGATGCGAGAGAAATCACCAATCATGATAATGATCCTCAAGGTACTGCAGTACATCCGGCATGGTGTGAATGGATGATTTGATGTCGAACACCATACGAAGTCTTTCGGTCGAAGGCCATTGATGTCAACCTATCGCTGGAAGCGAGAAACCTGTCATTGATGTATGCACGCCTCAAGGCACTGGAAGGGTGTTTCTAAGTCAACTCCTTGGATAATGTGCTGATGTTGACAAGAAGCAACTCATCACAAGAAGGCCTTGATGTATCCCACATCAACGACACGAAACAAGTGTAATGATTTTGGAGACAGAATTTAACTGACGACACAAAGTTCAGGAATGGAGGTCATGAAAATGAAGGTTTATGGTACTGTAAAAGATGACTTCTCTTGAACATATCAGCGAAACTGAATGAATTGGCAGCATTGACTCAAAACCAAAGTAATGGATGGTGTGATAGACCATAGGTATGATAACCATCAAGAAAATAACCCAACCCAAATAGTTTGAATGAATTGGCAGCATTCACCCAAAACAAAGTGATGGATGGTGTGATAGACCATAGGTATGATAACCGTCAAGCAGATTACCCAACCCAAATAGTCATGAAGATGAAGTGAAAGTGTCATGTTCAAGAGCGACCTGCTATCATAAAGTGGTTTTCCTCTTTTTCCCATTTTCCCCAGTCATTACTGACCAATACCTCTTTATTTTCATCAAGCTTGAGGAGGATAACATATGCTTGTTGTATAATTTCACCCTTCGGGCGAATCCATCGTTATTTGATGTTTTAACAAGTCTAGCGAAGGTGAAACTCTGTCTTACATAATTGGACAAGTTTGTCGGTATTTGATTTTTAAACGAGTTTAACGACAAAGATAACTTGGTCATTTTCATGTTTAGAGAGTTTGAAAAGGAACAAAAAGAAAACTCCACAAGTTCTTTTTCGTAAATCAATCTCTGAAGCCCGAAAAAGCGTAAAATAATACAAGAGAGATATCGTTTCCAATTTGTTAACGAGCTGGAAAGGACAAGCACTCGACAATCTTTTCATGTTTAGAGAGTCTCAAAAGAGCTTAAAGAGGACTCCACTTTGAGGAATGAGTGGTGTCTAGGATAGCAACTGGTTCCAGTGATACTGGAACTTCTCAAAACATGTTGATTTGTGTGAAGAAGCTGGCTAATAAGACCACTCATTGCACCTGTTCGTAAAAAAGGGTAAAACAACCAAGTGAAAGCGTATGATCGGCCAAGCAGATAGATGGAAGGAGAACAACCAAGGCTCATCTAACAAAAAAGGCTAATAGAATGGAAATCACGAGAGTTAAATTGGAGATGGGTTCATTTTTACACAAACTTGAACCATAGGGAACTATGCTTGGATTCAATTTCATTTTTACACAAGCTTAAAACGAAGAACTATGCTTGAATTCAGTTTCATGTTTACACAAGCTTGAAACGAAGAACTATGCTTGAGATTGGTTTACATGTCCCCAGCATGATGAAAGGGAAAGTTTCCTGTAACTAGATGGAACTTGCTGCGGTGAAGCAGGACGGTTACCCAACACCTTTTTGGCTTCGTCCAAATAGGGACAAAGGTGAATGGGGTAATTACCTTCATATAACCTACAGGGAAACTTAACTTTTACCATTAGGTGGATGCCCCCCAAGATTCATTACATTCACCTAAGTAGATTGCCTATGGCCATTAGGAGGATGGAATGAAGGTTCATTTACGAGACCAAGTGAAAGAATCGACTGAGATTTTACGAGATCTAATCAAAAAATCGAATTGGAACTTTTCTCCAGGGAACCTTGTTTCATTTTTTAATGAGCTTGGCACAAGACAAGGAACTATGCTCAGATTCCTTATTTCATTTTTTAACGAGCTTGACACAAGACAAGGAACTATGCTCATACTCTTTGTTTCATTTTTTAACGAGGTTGACATAAGACCAGGAACTATCCTCATGAACCCATTTCATTTTTTTAATGAGGTTAACACAGTAAAAGAACTATCCTCATATTCCTTATTTCATTTTTTAACAAGGTTGACACAAGACAAGGAACTGTCCTCATGACCCTTGTTTCATTTTTTAACGAGGTTGACACAAGACAAAGAACTATCCTCATATTCCTTGTTTCATTTTTTAATGAAGTTGACACAAGACCAGGAACTATCCTCATATTCCTTATTTCATTTTTTAACGAGGTTGACACAAGACCAGGAACTATCCTCATATTCCTTCGATCACAACTCATAAGAGGTCATGAAGGAGAAATCTGGTTCCAATACCCCCAGTACATGATGTACAACATCACTGATTTGATCATCAGTTGACGTAGGTATGGAACGGGTTGCCACATAATTAACCCGTGGCGGGGATGATACCATTGGTACAAAATGACCATTTAGGGAAGATGGTTGACTGGAAACCATATTTGGATCAAGAAATGAAAGCTTGTCAACAGTGAAAATTCGGCCTTCATGCAGCGAACAAATCACTCAAAAGAGTGTTAAAACAATAGCTCCCATGTCATAAACATAGTCGCGCCCAAGAAGTAAATTGTAATCTAAAGGGCCTAAGACTACCATCACATTCAGATAAACAATTTTTCCTTCCAAAGTAATAGGTAACTGAGGGAGGATCCCTAATGGTTAACTAGTTCCTCTATTAAAAGCCAACAGATTGTCTCTGCATGGAATTTCCCAAAATGATTTTTGGGTATTCTGGAATACATGTGTCCTAGCCTCCCTGCAAATTTTGAGGCTTAGAGCACATCTGATGCTACCAGAAATCAACACTCCTTCTTAGCGAGGAATATTCTCTAGATGCAACCTGCTGAAGCATCACCCTAACTCTGTAACATCCCCCTTTGTGCTAATGATGTCTGACATCATTGCCTACCAAGTACTCCACCAATGTTGCATCTGTGCTGTTGCTAACTCTGCATGTTGCTTCCAACTACATCTGCACTACAACTTTGTTGCTTGCTGCAACATAAAAACATCCAAAATATTGAACCAAAGGTGTTCAGCGTGATGCATCTGTTGCAGGAGTTTTGACTGCTGCTAGCCTCTACAGTAACCCTCTAAAGTCTTTGCGTTGTTGCTAACTATGAATTGTGCCAACTGCACTGTTGCCAACTCTGTTAAGTCTTTGGGGCTCCTAACCACTGCAACTGTCACTTCGACATTCCTTTGCACCATCTGATATTGGTTGATCCTACTACTTCTGATATGGGTGCTCGTAGCAAGGTATTGATCTATGAGGTGGACTCCTCAATTGACCTTGCCCATCTGTAGTTCTTTCGAACTACAGTACTAGATAACCCCACCTCTCCCCTAAAGGTATTTGAGCAATCATGGAAAATTCCTCCTCGATCTTTGTGGTTGCAGCCTGTGGATAATGTTTCTCGTCCTTGTCCTTCTTCTTGAAAGGACATTGTGTAGCATAGTGACCAAATTCACTGTATCAGAAACATTTGATCTTTGAGACGTCCTTCTTCCGCCTCTGCTGCTCTTGCTGCCCCTTTGATGTAAGAGCTGCATTCTCCTCCTCCTCCATGGGCTTCATCCCACTGCTGCTGTTGCCATCAAGTTTGCACTTGGCTAAGTCTGGCTTCATCTCTTTCTATTGAAGAGTGGCCTACATCCCTTCCCAATCTAGTAATCTCTCTGCCTAGGATACTCTGAACAAATACTTGCCATTCTTCTAAGACTGAATTCAGGGCCAACCTCACCATCTCTGTAGGCTGAGGTTATGACCCTACCACTGCCAACTGATCTTGGACTTCCTGAAGCTTCGATAGGAACAGGTCAATGCGTTCCCCCTTCTGCATCCTCGTAGACCTTATTTTCTCCTCCAAGTACATTTTCTGCTACTCGAAAGATCCTTGATACAACGTAGCCAAGGCATCCCACATCTCTTTGGTCGTCCCTTTGCTGACAATGTGACATACAACGTGATTCGTCACTCCATCGAGGATCAACCACTTAGCCTTCGCCATATCAATCTTGTACTTCTCGAGCGGATCTGCGTCAGTAGGTTTAGCTACCACACTATCGACATAGGCTTTGAGATCATTCTCATCTAGAAGGCAGGAGAGCCTAGCCTTTTAGATCACATAGTTGGATGCTCTGTCCAATCAATCTTGATCTCTCAACCCATTATTTGCCATCTTTGCCAACAAAAAGTCGAACTGCTCCCTCTCTCCTCTGCGCGGTTGCTAGGTTGGCCTACACACTCCCTTCTGGAGTTTAGTAGATCTGCTCCTCACTACTGCTACTCAGTAACTGAGAAATAGAATTCCTTGGCTTGGAATTCATTGAGGAAGAAATTCCTTCAAAAGGTGTCTTCTTCCTTCTTTTGATGTTTTTCTGCCCCAGTAAAAACTGTGTCTCACTTGAAGACTGCTCAGCTCTGGATCTGTTGCTGCGTCGCTCCCTCTACCACTAACAAATCACGAACTGGAATTCTTACCTCTCTGTCAACACACTCACAGAGATATTTTCCTCGAGAATCTTGCCCTCCTGGCTTGGACTGTGCAATCCCTTTGGGGATTCAATCTGCTGCCTACGTAGCACTTCGAGCTCCTTCATTCTCTTCAACGTTGGGCTCTTTCGGTTTGCTCTCTTACTTCACCTATCCTCTGATACCATGTGAAAATCTGGAGACCCAAATCCCCTACTGCAACAAACTAGTATGACTTCTCCTACTTGTTAATTCATGCAAGTGATTTACTATAAATATCGAAGTAAATACCAATGCAGCCTTCACAACATAAATAATATGCAGAAACAAGAACTAAGCAAGAAGAAATAACACACACAAGTGACACCGTTGTTTTTGGACAAATGTCCGCGGAAAACCCAATGCAGGAAACCCGGTGCAACAACCGAGGGTTTGTATTATTATGTAGTGGTTTTTGAATACAATCTTTGGATGCCTTACTGGCTATCCAATACAGAGAATCTAACTGGCAGGGAATTAGTGAGAAATGCCTCACACTATTACTGGAGATCCGACATTGGTCCGACCACTGAATGACTAGCCCCATGCTGCCTCTGCACAGCTTCTGCGCAATCACTGCATTACTCTGCGTCACAGCTAATGGTGACTACGTCACTTCTTCTGGTTGATCGATTTGCTAGTTGGATGCTCAATCCTATGGCCCTCTCGTCTCCTAACACTGGATCTGATCTACTACTCAACAAAACTGCAAATCTCCTTTCAGGCTCTGCTTTGCCTTAGCATGGATCTATGGTGCCCAACGTGACTCTGCACTGCCTCTTCTGGATCTCTCTCTGCCTCCTCTACAATGTATCCCCGGATCAGAAAACTCTCCAATCAGAAAACTATCCCTGCCCCTCACTACAAGAAATCTCCTCAATGACTTCTCCAGCAACTGTTGCATTGCTCTCTTGAGAAAATCTATCTCTGATCTCTCACTCGATATGTTTTCCAAATGCCCATCAAGCCTCTTCTTATAATCCTTTCGTTGATCAATCAATGACTCAAATTAGATTTTAATCAATGGCTCAGATTATTTTGACTTGATCCTCGTCTTTTTCTAGAAGTTTCACCCCCAATTTAATTAATACCCTTTAATATTTTAATTTCCTAAGTTTAGACTTAGGCATCCATTAAAAATAATTAATTATTTTAATACAACTGTCTCTAGGTGGAATTTCCCAAAACGATTTTTGGGTATTCTAGAATACGTGTCCTAGCCTCCTTGCAAATTTTGAGGTTTAGAGCACATCCGATGCTACCAAAAATCATCATGAAATTGCCAAGTCAAAGCTGTCGCTGATGTCGAAAGCTGCAAAATCTTGGTATTTCTCTCTCTCTCTCTCTCGTATGGGTTAGTTTAGGAGATCGAAGTCTTCTTGTCAAAGTTGAAGTTGTTGCTGATGCGGGAAGATTCCAAGTCGAAGTTGTTGCTAATGATGGAAGCTACCAAGGCAAAGTTGCTAGGGTCGAAGTGTTGTTGCTACTAGGTCAAAGTTTGGATCGAAGAAGGAGAGGCTGGCTTGGTGTGGAGGAGGTATTTGTCTAGGTTGAAGAGTCTTAGGGAAAACTATTGAAGGAAGAGATTTTGACAGGGTTTTCTCCTAGATATGGGTTTTTCCCTGGCATAGTGCCTACATCTTGTGTCTTGTTTTTTTGTGATCTTCATGCACACATAATATGGTAATTGCTTGATGAAAGATAATATAACAAATAAGTAAAAGAAGCCAACATAATTCACAAGTAATTATCAAGAAAGAGAAATCTAACCCTAATCCTACTAGCACTGATTTCTCAACATGGTATCGGAGCTAAGGTCTAAGAAGAATGAAGAACACTTCGTTGGCTTGAAAGAAATGATTACTCCCTCTATGATAAGAATGGGATTCAATACTACAGGACATTGTATCAAAAATATATTCTAGTACTTATTCAACAAAGTCAAAAGTCAAGGGTTCTTGGTTACACTTATAGGTTCACTTAATAATGATAATGCATGGATTATTGACAATGAAGCATCTAGGCATATGACAAGAAAGAGTAAACAACCTCACACTCTATCAAAGGAATCATCTTCTCATACAATGGAATTGGAAGATAACAAAAGCTATTAGAGTCTTGGGATCAACATCATTAAAGCTGGAGAATGGAGGTAAGATGAAGGAGGAGGAAAAAGATAGTTTAAGGATCCATTGAAAGTAATCTAAGGAACCTCGAGAAGTTGATTAAAGGATCATATAAGGATACCTTATAAGGAAAGAATCTTCCTATCTTCAAGGACAATGTCTAACACAATAAAGGAAGAGAACAAATTAGAAGAATCATTCAATTACAATGCTTGGAATAAGACGATAGATCTCATCCTTGAAAAGAATAAAGTCTTGGAAAAGTGTGGAAGTCTACAAAGAAATCAAGAAGTCTAAAGGGCCAAGAAAGAAGGGACAGGGATCAAACAAACTTTTCCAAAGAAGTTTCACCAAAGAAGAACATGATGGGTAGGACCCGAAGTCAAAGACCTATTTGCTAGGAACTCTTAGGGACTCTATCCCTTGCATCCCTCAAGCTTGGAAGGAGCCCTTACCAACTTGCAAAGATAAGTATCTTACTCCTTGTATTGTCTTTTATATTAAGTTTCCCTTACTTATCTAAGTTTGTTTATATTAAATACTAATCACATTTATAGTCATATTTTTGTTTAGAAAATACTTTTTGAATACTCAAGGAACATGGAAGAAGGTTTCACAAGACAAAGCATTGGAATTACAAGGTTTGTTAAGAACAAGAGGTACATTTTGAATTACAAGTTTTGCTCTCTCCATATTCATTCTTGATAAACTATTACTAGCATTTTTATTCTAACTTTCTTGAATCTTAAAGATTCTTGATTAGGTGATTCATCATTAGATAAATCTACCCTCCTCATATATTTGATTACTCTTGTGAAACCCTAGAAAGGTTCATTGTGAAAACCCTAACTTAAGGGTATGTCAATGATTAAAGGGTGAAACCCTAACCTACTTAGAGTTATTGTTGAAAGAAAATGTTTGATGTTTTAATGAAGTCATGTTTGGGGTTTTTGGTATTATTATGGAAACTCTAACTTGTTAGGGTTGAACAGTGATGTCTGAAATCCTAAACCTTTGAGGTATTGATAATTTAGGGCTTGTTATGTTTTGTATTTAAACCCTAGATCATTAGGGTTTGGTAGGGTGTATAAGCGTGACACTTATAATGTCCTAGAAATGAAATTCTTGGCATGTATGTGTTTGTCCGATCAAATCCTAGTCTGATCAAATTTGTTATATGTCTAACTCTTATTGATATTTGTAGTTTGACTAACACATGTTATGATATGCTTGTGCATAATGATGGAATCCTAGATATATGAGTTGACCTAATTGTTGATGGTCATGAGTCCTAGGGTTTGGAACTAAGCCCTAGTCAAAGTTTGATTCTCTAGGATGATAGTATGTGCGAATTCAAGGGTTTTGTAAATAAACCTTAATAGAAGTCCAAATCAATGACTATGTGATAATTTGATATTTGTGTAAGATTGTTGAAATTTGATTTTTAGTTATGATTGATGTTTGATTGTTTGAGAAAATCTAGGGTTTGTAACAAACCCTAGTGGAAGCTAGTCATGTTGTTAGCTCATGTATGAAATCTAGGATCTCGCACTAAATCCTAGTGAGAAGTATAACATATGAATTATGAAGTTGTTAGATACACTGTAGATCTATATTTGTCTGAATTGTTTCTAGGGTTTGCAATATGATGTAGTAGGGTATATCCTACCTCTAAAAGAAACATTGAAACCCTAGATGTAATGATAGTTATTATGAAATGCTCAAAGTCTTGATGGAATAGTCTTTGGTTTATGACAAAAACCCTAGCAAGAAGTTGAAGAGTATGTGTCTCTTGTTTGTAATTAAGTTTGGGCATTTGATATATAAATTTGAATGCTTCTGTGATTTTGATATGGTTAACTTCATGTTTTCATAGATTTGGTTGTACTTGCTATCTAAGTTGTGCAGGTACACAATCTTCAAGATGGTGAAGATGTTCGTAAAGTAAAGTTGATGTGAATAATGATGGTCATGATAATTCTAATGAGAAGGATGGAAGCAATGAAAGATTCTTCGATCTCGTAAAAAAGAAGTTGAGCCCCCTAAGTTAAGAGGGAGCTTGAATGAAAGGAATCTACCTAGGCTAAAAGGGAGCTTGGGTATATTCCTTGTATAGGAATGACTAGATCCTCCTTGGTTCGATGGATATGGTTCTCTACTTCACGTGTTATGCACTAGACCAGGACTAATAGTTATAAGTTTTAGTGAAGGTCATGAGTGAGAATAAAATTGGAGAATGTATTTAGAAGGGTTGTTGAGATAAGAAAAGCCGGATCGATTTGTCGAATATGTTGGTGCATGACAAGTAGGAAAGGAAGTTGTATGGTTGAGGAATCTTCTGTCAAGATTCATTGGGAAATCTCTATGTCCTACTATGAAAAGTTGAGAAGCAACATCAAGTTGTTTGGAAGACCTTGGAGGTTTGTATCTATTTATGTACATTTGGAAGTTTGTTACTAATTTGGGTTTTGTTTGTACAGGTAAATCTCTCGAAAATTTTGTGTCATGTTTTACATGCCTAGATTTGTCGATCAGTTTGATTAGGAGATATTTGGTGTCGATCTGTTTGATCAGATTTTTTATTGATTGGAATAATTGGGAAGTTAAGGCTTTGTGTGTGAGGCATTGCCCGGGAAGACATTTGGCTGGCACTATATGTTGATGTCTAGTTCCCAAAGTAGGGAGGGTGGCGTTGGTCGTAGAGCTCTGACCTCATATACGTACCTAGATCCCTAGGTTGATGGTTAGTAAGTAAGTTTGATGGTACCTAGAGAGGCTGAAAGCTTTAGTCCACCTTAGTCCCACTGGGATAGATTGCCCTAGTCAGGAATCTAGTCTATGGCATTGCGGTGCCTAAATTGTTGAGAGACCTTGGATAGATTGTGTTGGTCAAGAATCTAGTCCATGCCATTGCGGTGCTTAAACTCTTCATAGTTCACATAGTTTGAGATCTTCTATATGAATACCTCCCTAGTTAAGAGGGAATGTTGAAAACTGTAATTAGGTTTGGTCTTCATAAAATGTGTTTATCGAAAGAATTTTTATATTGTTACAATGACTTATTAAAGCATGGGTTTCATGCTTGGGTCATCATTTTATTAGTCAAAGTCCTCATTGTGGACTCCTAGGATTAATAAAGAGTCATTAGAGCCATTGTATATTTTATGAGACCCTTCTTGGGCTTTCGAACAATGTAAAAAGAATTTTTTTTTAGTCAAAAATGAATTATGTAACCTCCACACCAAGTCGGCCTCAAGGAGATCAAGTCGACCTCATTGGAGGGCTATATATACAAGCAGTTTGACTTCATTTGAAGCATCTCACTCGCTCTCACATAGTTCGATATCTGAAGCTGGAAGCTAGAAGCTGGGAAAAGTGCGAAGGTGAAGGAGGATAAAAGGAGTGTGAGTTTGGTCAATAAGGAAGGGAAGGACAAAATCAAAGTTTTGGCATCTCTCTCTCTCTCTCTCTCTCTCTCTCGTATGGGTTAGTTTAGGAGATCGAAGTCTCCTTGTCAAAGTCAAAGTTGCTGCTGATATCGAAAGCCACCACATCGAAGTTGTTGCTGATGCCAAAAGCTGCCAAATCAAAGTTTTGGTATCTCTCTCTCTCATATGGGTTAGTTTAGGAGATCGAAGTCTCCTTGTCAAAGTCGAAGCTAATGCTGATGCCAGAAGCTGCCAAGTCGAAGTTGTTATTGATGTTGGAAGCTTCCAAGTCAAAGTTGCTAAGGTCAAAGTGTTGTTTGTACTAGGTCGAAGGTTGAATCGAAGAAGGAGAAGTTGGCTTGGTGTGGAGGAGATCTTTGTCTAGGTTGAAGAGTCTCAGGGAAAAATATTGAAGGAAGAGATTTTGACTGGGTTTTCCCCTAGATAGGGGTTTTTCCCTAACATAGTACCTACATCTTGTGTCTTGTGTTTTTGTGATCTTCATGCACACATAATTTTGTAATTTCTTGATGAAAGATAATATAACAAATAAGTAAAAGAAGCCAACATAATTCACAAGTAATTATCAAGAAAGAAAAATCTAACCCTAATCCTACTAGCATTTATTTCATAACATAACCCACTCTTGATATAGATATATTATGTTGTGAGGCTGCTAACTTTTAAGTGCAAGACAATAATTTAATTATCTTGTTTTATAGTTATAAAACAAGAGATGATTTTGGTGAGTGCTTAGTGTAGCATTGATAGGGTTTTAAATTCTCAAGGTGAACCATCTCGGATTATTTTGTTGTAAAAGGTAAGATGGTGCACTTTGAGGGGTTCAAATACCTCTTGGTGATACTTTGCGGATGAATTGAGATTAGTTCTAAATGCAAATGTTAGAATGGTCTTGATGCTTCATCCATGCTTGAGGCACATGGCAAGATTGTAAAGGAAAAAATTGGTTGGAAAGTGAAGAGAAGGTATCAACAAAGTGAATTTTAAGTTAAATTCTATCTTAGTAACTATAGAATTTCGTGTAGATTCACAAGCTCATGCAATTTACTAAAGCATGGGACAAGAATCTACTTCTACTTTCAACCAGCGGAAGCCAATAGATCGATGAAAACAATATGAACAAGAAGAAGATAAATCAATGGCACATAACACAATAAGTTTTCCTATGGAAATCCACTGCTCAAAACCCTGCCTATCTGTATTGCATTAAATCAGAAATATGAGCGAAGATAGAAAGCTTGTTCTCACTAGAACAATTCCACATGAGTATGCTCAACTCTCTACCTCACAAGCCCGCTCTTAGCCAACACTTAGCCATTTTCCATTGTCTGCCAAGCTCCTATTTACTTGTACAATTCCTAGAATGAATAGCCCGTATTTAAAGGGAATTCATGCTTCCAAAACTGTGCAGTCCAAACATAGGTCCTTCTCTGATTGCATGCATGATATTTACAACTCAGTAAATCATACAACTGATAGTACATTGTCCCCGCACTCTAGTCTCAACTGGGTCTTTGTCTAAACTGATATGCATGAGTTTCTCATCTTCAGTTAACTACAATAACACTTGGGGATGCACTAGTGCACCAACTGACTGTTAGTTCCATAAGCAGTTAGAACTAATTTAACTAACCATAACTCAGTAAACTGAGTTAATATAATTACAACTCAAATAAACTCATCCTAGACCCCTGAAACTTAGGGAGAACATATACATGACTACAAAAATAATTCCAACTCGAAATTCCTAAGCTAATTAAGTTAATTAAACTTAATTAACTTTTTCCTTTTTTTTTTTTTTATTATTATTATTATTTTTTTTTCGGAGAAAAATCAAACGTTCTATTAAGGCAATAAAAAGTTAAATTTGTACATGGAGTTAAGCATTCAATGCATTGTATTTCAACAAATAAACATAGAGTGGATATTTGGGTTGAAAGTAAAAACATAATACCTGTCCAAACCCACTATAAACAGAGCATGAGTTGATGATTGTTCCCAGGCCTCCTCATTTATGAGGAAAACAGCCCAAACAAGAACAAAATAGTTTATACAAAATTACAAAATATAGAGATTTTTATAGTGTATTTAGGTTTCTAAAACCCCTACATATATGATCATAAACAAAAAGCGAGAATATGTTGTATCTTGATCAGGACAGTGTACCAATTTTTCAAGGAAAAAAAGGAGGCTGATCCAACACACAGATCATGTTGTTGTTTGTTTCTTTTATCCGCCAGTCACCCATAGATAAGAGGTCTGCTTCAGAATTTCGTCCCCTGTAAATATGGCAGACGATGATAAAATAAAAATGTTGTTTCAATAGCAATACTTCTTCTAATAATGGAATCAACAAGTAGTTTTGACATCTGTGTTCTCCATTAAACCATTTTACAATATTATCAGAATCTCCAAAGATCTGAACGGATCCTAAACCCAAATGAATAAGCCAACAAAGTAACAGTTTTAAGGATTGTAGTTCAACATAATTATTTGTTCCAGAGTCAATGCGCATTGAAGCTTTTAAGTTATTTTGATTATTGGTGTGAATGATTAAGCCTGCCCCACAAGTATTCTGTGGATCTGATGCTCCATCAAAGTAAGCCCACGGGATGTCTCCCTTGATCTATTCTACTCTTACTTCCCTAGTCTTCTTCACTGAGTTTAGTAGAGGAATAAGACCATAGATTGAGTCACATTCTATTGCAATGGGAGCATGAGAAGGGGCTAGGTCCTTGAATATGCTCCTATTATGAGCCAACCAGATGCCCCAAGAGATTATTAATGAAAGATTTTTCATATTTTCCTCCTAGGATTCATCCCACCATCTTTGCCACACTTCCTTGATATTTTCTCCCAACCATCCCTGATTTTTTCCTACTAACATCAAAGTTTCATCCCATATACTTTTACTGAAAGGGAAATGAAGAAACATGTGTTGAATTGATTCCTCTTTTTTTTTTGCAAAGTGTGCACCATCCAGGACCCATCTTATTCCTTTTCTAGAGATTGTCCCATGTTGGGATTTTGTTCCTTAAAATACACCAGAAAAATAGTCTTGATTTTGCAAGGATTTTTAATTTCCAGAGAGGTTTGTACCACCACTTCGGTGCACCCCACTCCCTTCTTGTCATTAGGTGACTATATCCATACATTGGGGATTATTTCCCGGATGGCGCATGTACCCATCTCAACATGTTTGGGCGATCCCTAAGACAGACATTTGTTCTTTGAAGTTCCCTAATGAAATTATGCCATTCATATATCCATTGGGGCTACATTTGCATATCCTCCATTGATTTCCATACTTGATGCCATATTGTCAACTAGTCTTCCTTCTCAATTTGGTTTAGGTAGAGGCATCCTCTTGAATTTATGTGAGTTATGACCTCTCTAGATAAATTATATCCCTCGTTACATCCTACCCAAGGATCCAAACCAAGTCTAATTTTCTCTCCATTCCCAACATGCCATGTTAACCCTTGTTCAATGATCTTGATCGATTCCAAAGTTGCCTTCCACGCGACTAAGGCTTGTGGGTACCTCTTATCTAGGCTTCTCATCCATTCATCCATTGGAAGAGTCAAAATATTTTCTTTTGATGATCGTCGTCCACAGGTTTTCCATTGAAATAAGTCTCCATCCCAGTTTTGCTGCTAGTGAGGATGCAAATGTTGTAAGGTCTTTTAAACCCAATCCCCCCCCGCCCCCAACTCCTTTGGTCTAGCTACTTTGTCCCAGGTCGCCCATGGTAGCACTGAATCCTCCTTTGATCCGACCTGCATAAATGTGTTGCATAATTTCCTTATCCAAGAGAGTATTCCTTTGGGTACCCATGTTAATGCGGTCTAGTAAACAAGAATGGCCATAAGAACTAACTTAATTAGTACCAACCTTCTCGCTCTCGACATCCATTTATAACTCCAGTGTTTTACCTGATTTTCGATTTTTGCCACCAGCTAGTACCAGTGTTGAATCCTGTAGGTATCTGGATTAAGATGAAAACCTAGATATTCAAAGTTGTCCTTCATCCTCTTTGTTTCGAAAGGGAGATCCTTTGTTATCCTCCTAGTTTCAGACCTTGAGAACCCTTCCTGAATCAGAGAGGATTTTTGTGCATTAATACACATTCTAGTAGCTACTAGAAACATATCAAGAATTGATTTACTCTACCTAATATCACTCCTACTTCCATCACTGAAGAGGAGGATATCATCAACAAACAATAAATGTGAGATATGTAGGTTTTTTGCCACTTCGATACCTTTTATGTCTCCTCTTCTCCTTGCTTCTAAAATCATTTGACTAAGTCCCTTTGCAACTAGAAGAAAAAGAAGGGAGGATAAAGGGCATCCATGTCTAAGACCTCTTTGGCTATGGAAAAAAGAAGTAGTAGCCCCATTGATCAGAATGACAAAGCTAATATTTGAAATACATCCCATTACCCAATTTGTAAAGTCGATGTTAAAGCCCAAGTGAGTCATAAGCATCCTAATGTAAAACTAACTGATTATGTCATATGCTTTGGAAAGATCGATTTTTAGAATCACTCTTTTTTTCTGACTCCTCTTAATACTATGCAGGGTCTCCTAAGCAACCCCTATAGCTTCATGTATTTGTCCACAATCTAAGAACCCAAATTTCTCCTTGGAAACGTTCCTTGATAGAATGGGCTTCAAATGAACTACGATGACTTTTGCTATAATTTTATATATGCAATTACACAAAGAGATAGGCATGAATTCCTCAAAAGTCAAGGGGTCCTCTGACTTAGGGATTAAAGCCAAGAAAGTGGAGTTGAAAGGTTCATATACCGATACTTTGTCCCGCGATTCCTCTACCACCCCTGTAAGTTCATCCCATATGATCTCAAATAAATGTTGGAAGAACTCCATTGTCCACCCATTTGGACCCAGACTCTTATCCTTCTGCATTGACCTTAATATCCCTTCTACCTCCTCTCTAGATACCGAGGCCATGAGCAAATCGTTCTCCTCCTCTTCAACATACCTTGGGAAGTTTTGGGCAACCCAGATCACCTCAGCTATTGTAACCTCTGCTAGAGCTTTGAAAAGGTTTTTGAAGTTGTTCCTTCCCAAAGAGGATACTTCATCAAAATATTTTGCGATACCTCCTTCCTCCAATTTTAGACCCCAGATAGTTTTTTGAACTTTTCCTCCCTTTAGCAGAGTTTTGAAAGAATTTTGAATTTTTGTCCCCAGCTACCAACCAAATAACTATGCTTTTTAGTCTCCACTACTCTTCCCTATCATTAAGGATTTTCCTTCATTTTGACTCTAGTTGTTTGATCCTTTCCCTCTTCTTTGTTGACTCATAACCATCCTCTTCTGGGCTCTCTAGATGAGCTAATTCCTCCTCTATCCTACTAAAGTCAGCTTCTTATATGTTCTTCTTTGTTTTTTCCCATTCAATGGTTTCCTTTTTCATGCGCTTAAGATTCTCCATAAAAAGTATAGCTTTATCCCTTCCATGTTCTCCTACCATTGGCCTCCAAGTGGCTTTAAACAAAGTATTATATGATTCTTCCTTGAGCCATGCCAGGTTAAATTTGAAGGGAGAACCTAGTTTTTTATTAGGACTTTTCATTTCCAACATAATAGGGAAATGATCTGAGTCTCCTCCTTCCCCCACCCAGTGTCTGAAAACAGGAAGTCTAGATGCCAAGTCCTCTTTGAGCAGGAATCGATCCAATCTCCTTACTACCCGTGCCTCCCCTACTCTCATGTTCCTCCAAGTCGATATGGATTTTATCAGGTAATGTCTATAAGCTTGCCAAAACGAATCTTGTTTAGAAAAAAGTTTGCCAGGGGGTCGGCTTGTGCTGGCGGTCCCCAAGTTTCAGAAAGGCCCAAGGAGAAGTTCAAATCCCCTTCCCCCACCAAGTTCAGGTTATCCATAAAGGATTTTGTAAATAGATTATTCCATAAGAGTACCCTGTCCTAACAAGGCCCATAAATGTTCAAGAGTAATAAATTTGAGCATAACTCCAAGGAGTATACCACTTCTCCCAGGAATTGCTCTGATCCTCGTGAATTTAATAACTTCAGTCTTCCCTCTTTGACTTCCAACGCCAATCCCCTCTATCTTCCTTTGGCATCCATAGACAGGAATGTCCAATCCGGAAACATTTTGTTCAAAGACAAACTTATCTCCTCTCGTACTCCAAGCATTTCTTGGAGCATTATCACATCAAGATAGTAGTATTTAATCAAAGCCTCCAGTGCTAGTTTTTTGAGGCACTAGAAAAACCTCAGCAGTTAAAAGATAGCACAATCATTTGGTCACTTGGGATGGGGCTTGTGCTACTCTAAGGACCCCTAGAAATGATAATTGTTTCCCATCTTCTATACCAATTTTTTCTCTTTGCTGAGCCTTTGATAGGTTGGACTTCCTTCCTCTTATCTTTCGAGGACCCAACGAAAATGGGTGGATACCCAACCCTCCCAAAACTTCCCAAGGAATGACCTTCTTCTCTCGAGGTAAAAGGTTATAATGCATTTATCTATAGGTTTACCTATACAACAAGGATTCACAAGGCTCGAGGCTAAGGGTTGGTTCAGGTGAATCTCATGGATAGATGTAATGATACTGTCTAGGGAATCAGTCACAGATTCAACATGCAGATTTTCCTTAAAAGGAGGCCTGGAAGGACCAGGCCTCGGGATCGTATTGAGAAGAGACAACAAGGATTTATGAATAGAAATGGATATGTTCAAGAATAGTACCTTCCATATGAGTCACATAAACAGCTTCTCCACTCGCCATTGTCTCTGCCTGAACCGACTCCCAAGGCTGCTCCTGCTCCTGTTCTGCCACATCCTCCATCTGCATATCCTGCATACCTTCGATTTCCATCTGCACCTGATCCTCATCCTTCCTATACTCCAACTCCTCTACTTGGACCTTTTCCTTCTCTTCTCTCTAAGTTCGATATGCCATTCCCAGTTCTCCTCTATGCCTTCTTCTCCTTCTAAAGCCCAATGGACACTCTCTAGTGAGATGCCCATACTTGTGGCATCGATGACAATGGAAAGGAAGTTGTTCATAATCTATCATCTGAGTGAAAGCTAACTCTTTATATTTAAGGTGAATTTCCTCTGCCAAACCTTCCCTCGGGTTCAAAATTACCAGGATTTGTGCTAAACTCTTATTCATTGTTTGTAGGAGGACATGTTTGCTTCTAGGAATTTTTCCAATGCATTCCTGATATCTTTGAACACCGTCTCCGTCTAGAAAGGATGAGGTTGTCTCGAAATACAAACCCAAACCGGAATCTCTGCCACCTTCTCTCTCTGAGCATCAAACAAGGGCTTCCATCTTTTAAACAAAATGGGGGCTCTCCAAAATTTTGGTTTCGATTTAGAACCCATTCAAGGGTTTTTCCTTTGCTAAATTTTATTATGAACCAACCCCTAGATAGAGTGTAAACCTCAAATTGTTGGTCTAGTGCCTCTTTCCATACCTTGGAAGTCCACTCTGTGATATAATTTGTTGAATACTTTTTTCCCGCTGGCTCTCCCAACCAAAGTAACCTCTACCACTTCCATTGCTTTGTCTATGTGAATATCAACTCCAAGCACTAGGTTTGGGCTTACCTCCTTTTTCTTTATTAGCTTACCTTTCTTCCTCTTCTCCCCTGTAGTCTCGTTCCTCTCCCCTTCCCCTACCTTTGTTATAGTCTCCTTTGTATTGATGCCTTATGCAGAGAGCGACTCTAACCACCTCCCCGCCCAGCTACTTCGATGGATTAAGGCTTTGCCTTCCATTGGTTGTCCCACCTCTCCCACAGGGAGAGAGATCTCCCCCACCTCCTGTCGTAAGGAAGTCTGGTTAAAAAATTCTCGCCCCGCTGAGAGAAAAGAAGGAAAGTCCCCTCTGAACTGCTCACTGCAATCTCCCTGCCCCTCCTCAGAACCCTCTAGTAAACTCCTTAACACCTCAGTTGGGCCTTCTTCTACTAAACCCTCCAGGATAGGGTTCCCTTTCTGGCTTATGGGCTCTCTGGTCCTTTGATTCAGCAAACTCCTGCATGCAGTGGCACTTTCCAACCTTTTCCCCTTTATCGCTTCTGAGTGCCCTAGATCCTCTACCAGGAACGATTTCAAACCCTCTTACCCTTATACCTGTAGCTGATAACGAGATCTTCCAGCCCGCCTGAAAATAGACCATGGGTTTTAGAAAACCTAGGGTTTAAATAAATTACATGTTTTCCACCCGCCACATCTATTGCATAGGCTGCCGAAGAGTGCGCTTTTTCTTTCCTCCCCTTTGCTTCCCTGTCAATTCCCCGTGCCTCTTCTTTGGAAATGCATAGGTTTTCCTCCAAAAACCTTAAGACAGTTCCCTGACTCCAGCCCTCCCCCAAGCCTCTCCACTTCCCAACTGGAAGCCCACCTGGATGAATAAACTTCTCGATGTTCTGCTCATTGACATCCAAACCCCACACTGATAGGATGTCTCCAAGCTCGAGGTCCAAATTGACAAAATCTCATTGGTTGACCATGGTTTCCCTCCCTATCTGTTGTTTGAAACCTCCAAAGTTTGTGATAGTTGTTTGTTCCTTCTACGGGTGTGTGAAACTGATTGTAATAGACAAAATGATTAAACGGAGCAGTGAAACCTCTTTCCCATCTTTCCTCCACCCTAAGCCTTTGTTTTCCACCGACATCATTCCAAATGCACCCAACCTTGGTGACAGGTACAGGGCAGTTGTCCACCAATTTCTTACTCCTAACGCCATGCGTATCGTTCCCCATGCTGCACATTGACCTGATATCTGGCATTTTCCTGCAGAGATCCAAACCCTATCGTCATCGATCTCCACCTAAAAATTTTAAAATGGTCAGTTAACTATTTACAAGTTGCTATGAGAATAGAATTCGATTTTAATTCAAAGTTTAATTGAAGGACAAATTAAACTGGGATTTTTTGTTGCTATTTCTCAATAGTAAGACATTCATCAATGTGTCTGTTTTCTATTTTCTTATCCCAATCATTCAAGCACCTAATGTTATTATAGAGCCAATTGACCAAACTTGATCCAAATGCATGGAATCACAATTGACGGATAAGACATCCTCTTCTTGTTTGGAGCATTGTATGTGTTTTTTCTAGTGCAGAGCATGTGGTGGATTAGTGAAGGTTGAACCACACTAAGTCATTTTTCAATTGTAGTTTACACATATGCATCGTAAGCATTAACAATTTTTAGGAATATGCAACTTTATATCTATGATGAATCCAATCATAAGCTTTATGAAATTTAACTTTGAGGAATATGGAATTTTGTTGAGTCTCTCTGGCCCATTCCATAGCTTCTCAGACAAACCCAGGGTATCAAAAATAAAATTTCCTTCAATAAAACTAATTTTCTCTTGTTTGAAAATGCATGTAGCAATTTTTAAAAATTGGATGGCCTTTCCTTTGGCTAGGACTTTATAGGAGATGGTGAGGAATGTTATGGGATGCCACCCACTAATAGAGTTTCTAGAAACATTCTTCAGTGAGTTTAATCAAGCCTTGGCTCAAAAATTTCTTAAAAATTTCCTTGGGAGAAAGCCTCCTTACTCATTTGATACGAGTGTTCACCCATAGTCTCCCACATTATTTTTAAAAATTCACATTGTTGGTCATCAAGTCCAAAGGATTTGTTTTCCTTTGAGTTCAAGGAAACAAGAAGTTCATCCTAAGTAATCTCACTATTCAATATATCTCTTTTTATAGGGGAGGCCTTATTTTGATTAACTTTATAACATTGGTTCTTGGCATCCATTGAAGGGGTTCGTTTCCATAAAATCATATATTTGAATCTTGCTCAATTCCCACTTTGCATGCTACTCTTAGAATAACTTGATATGAGGTTCCTCTCTTTGTAAACGTAACCTATATTCTCAACATTCTAATTCCTAAGGGACAATGTCTCATAGGTCCATGAAGGATTCTTTAAATCTTACTTAGTAATACAAGATTTCTTCTTCTTAAGGCGTGACTAATTGTAGCATAGGGTCAAGAAAGCAAAACCTCTCAAAGTGGGGTTGATTGACACCATTTTTACATGATCCCATTCCTGACATAATCCTTTTCAGAATATGGATATAAATAAAAAAATGACAAATAAATATAACAATCAAAAGGATAGCAAGTCCTCTTATATATGGAAAAAAAACAACCAAAAAGAAAACATTAAGTCATGTCTTAACTTACAAGAACATGGAAAAACATTAAGTCATGTCCTAACTTACAAAAACATGATCAAATAACCTTTTGGAGACCAGCGTGTAATATTGGAGATTTTCTTACTAACAACAACTTCAAAGATCTAGTGAATGAAGCTCCTTTTGAATGAAGTTGTAATGAACCTATCTTGGAACATGAAAGGGATTACTATCGTAAGTCCAAAGATGGAGGTAAACACTCTTTTGAAGGATGTTAAGCCTAATGTTGCCTTTTTTGAAAGGTTAAATCTTAAAGGTATTAAATTAAGATGCCAAATAAATTATTGTTGTAAAGGATTTTTCGTTGACAAACCATATGGAGAAAAGATGGAGAGGAGTAGTTGTTTCTTATTCTTTATGAATTTATGTTATGTTGTGGCACATGGCTCAAATTTCTTTAAGATAATGTCTATGGGTAATTACTTTTATTCCATTTATGCTCAAAATTTCTCATAAAAGAGAACAACACTTTGGGAGTGGGTTAAACAACATTACCTCGAAAGACATATAATTGGCATGGACTTTAATATGATAGAATGCATTAGAGATCATGAAGAAAGAAATACATTTTTCATGGTATATATAAGAAGTAAGGTTTTTGTAAATTTTGATTAACTGGGAAGAAAGAAGGAGGCCTGGATTATGGAAATTAATTCACTTAGTTTAAAGCAAGGTAGAGAATGTGCAGGTTCAATTAAACAACTTTTATGGTCTTAGAAATGGGTTTGCTTATGCATAGAATCTCTAATTTGTATATGTTTGGATCAATATAGTACATCTAATCTACCATTCACTCTTAAGCACCATTTCTTTTGGCATGAACCAAGATGATTTTACTTTCTCTTATTCTAAGATGAACATCTCATTTAGATATTCAAGAGTTTTATGTTTTCTTTTGAGAGTTTGGAATCTTTTCCCCCTACCTTGATGGAAGGAAGCTAAATTCTATCGATGGAGTTTGCTATCCGCAACATTATTTAACATAGTTTCTCTCTTAAACAATTTATGTTTGATATTTTTATTTTTTAACATGGTTTCTAGCATATTTATTTTAAAGTGATTTGGTTATGTTAGTAAGTATACACATAATAAACAAATAATCTTTAATAATGAATTATTTTTTATAATGTTTTGTTTTTTTTTTTGTTTTTTTTTTTTTTATTTTTTAAAACTATTTAAGTTGGTTTGCATAAACAATTTCTATTTGATTTAATAATGAATAATTTTTTTGATTAATATATATTTTATCATTTTTAACATTTTTAACCATATTTTTTCTATTTAAACAATTTCTATTAGATATCTTTATTTTTAATATGGATTTCAAGCATATTTTTAAAGTGACTTGGTTATTGCTATAAGTACACACATAAGAAATGAATTAATCATTTTTAATTAATGTATATTTCTTTCTTTTTTTTAATATTGTTTTTGAAAATAGGTCAAACTCTTTGGAATTAAATTGTCCGTAATTTTTTGAAATATCCAACATTTCAAGTAGAAATTCTATTTGTTATTAAGAATAAACAAGTTTTTAGTGATATTTTATTCATTAAAAGAATCAAAATTGAAAAGATAATGAAAAAAGTGGGATAAAAATAGATACAAATGAAA
>APFE031706058.1:86408-117215 GCA_000404065.3 Pinus taeda
TGCAATTATATGAATCTTGTTGTTAATGTGTGTTGGCTTGTTGGGGCCTGACCCAGGTTCAAAGGTGATTTAGCCAAACAAATCCCGGTACTACTGGCCCTTTCGGCAACAGTCCCCGAAGCGCGGTTGAGGTCTCACCCAAAGTAGTATGGGAGGGTGCTAGGACCAAGGTTCTACACCTTGGAGATGTCTGATGAGTTCAAGTGGTCCGTGGTCGACCCTACACGCACTTATCCGTACCTCGCCACCTGAGATGTTGCCTTCGTGCAGCCCTACTCGAGGGCCGAACGTTGTTATTACCCAAGTCCTTACTAGTATTCCACTGTCAGTTGATTAACTTAGCCTACTTGTATGCATCAAGTTATACTTAGCAATGTAAATCATTCATACTAGTGCACAAAGTAAATAAACAATATGATTACAATTTATATCAAACAGGGAATAACCCAAGAACAGATACACGGAATTGAAATAAAACTTCTCTTTATTGTTATCCTCCTCGGTTACAGACTCAACTCCACCCTGCGCACTCAGCTGCAAGGGTCCACGCACTCACCTGCAGACAACTAGGCCTCTGCGCACTCAGTTGCAGAGCCTTCTCCTACTCTACGACCCAAGACACATTTAGACACTTAGATTCTTGCTCTTTTTCTCTACTTTTCCATCTATTACTTCGCTCCTTTTACACTTAGATCTTCGCTCTATTTATACAATCCCATGGTCCTCGGACCATGGGTAGGCCAACATTACATTTAGAAGACTAGGGCGGACAACCCTCTGACTCTATGATACATTTTGCACTCCGCGCCTGCAATTCGCAGATACTTTACAACAATATTGGGTCAAAACTTGGGCTTTGAGCCCCAAAACATGCATCGGGGGGATTCCATGCCCAACAGGCCCCCAACACAAACATCGTGACTCGCCCTCGAGTCACTCTATCGGCGCATCAATCTTGGCATGGAGTTCCTCCAACTGTCCTCAAAGTGTGTTGATGTCGACAATGCACTAAGCCACTACCTACTGAATCTGTTGCATCCTCTGTTCTGAGACCTCCGTGTCTGGGGCACTTCTCTGCATTAACGTGTGCATCTCCTGTATGTGTGCAAGCTTTCCTTCAATGTTTGTTGTGATAGTGAAAGCCTCCTCGATCCACGGCTAGATACGCGCTTTGAGAACTACCCCTTTATGTTGCGCTGCATCCACCTGCTCCTTCAGTGCCTTAGCTTGTTGCATCCTCGGAAGTCGCTCAGTGAGGACTATTGTCTGCGTAATTCCTCAGAAACTGTCGTATTGCTGTTGGAGTTGTCGCGCCTCTATCTCCAGGTGCTAGATGTTGGGGTCCTCCTTCAAAGTTGTGAGGACCTCAAGTGCTTGCTCCAATAAAGTGGTACAGTCTTGCATTTCACCTCCAATTTCTTCCAATCCTGCTGTGATAGCGCAAGCGCACTGTTCTCGGACCTCCGGGGGAGTGGAAGGTTGCGACTTTAATCGCAGCTCGACGATATGAAGATTCAGCTCCAGCTAAACCTTGGTCATTTCTTCTCTAACCTCGTGGACTTCGGTTGCCAAACTATGGATCCGCACCTCTACTGGTAGATCTACTGGGATGACTAGCTCTGGGACGCGTCAGCAAGCGTCGTCTACCACCTGCACCAACTATAGATTCTGCGACACCAATTCGTCGCACTGCAAGCTGAGTTGTTCCATGTTTATCTTTTGCTCGCTAAGAACTTGGATCGTGTGGCTCTCCTTAGCGCGCAGCTCTACCGTTATCCCATCCCTGTAGTAGATACAGTGTCTCACGCAGAAGGGCAACCAAATTAAGGCCAAGGCCTTTGATCATTTTAATCGCAAATCTATCGGTCTTGTTCGTTGCTTCTAGGGCCCCTTCCGGCAACACTATTGTGTTTTCGATTCATGCTTGCAGCATCTGTTCTGCTACTGAGGATCCTGCTGCGAGGTGGGTGGAAAGGGTACCCACCTGTAACTCCTATAGCTACGCCCTGAGAGCCTCCAACACGGTCTGGTGCTCTTGCATAAAATCCTGAAGGGCCTCATTTGTGACATCGCAAACTGTCTCGCCGATGTCATGCAGATCACCTTCGGTTAAGGTCATCAGGTCAATGGCCAACTTCAAGGCCTTGACCTTCTTCCTTGGTCCTACGCTTTATGTCGTGTGTAGGCGCTTTAACTGTGTGGATGCGGTCCCTGGGTCCGCGCTCCCTTCTGTTGTTTCTGCTTCCTCTGCCTCCTGCCCCTGCGAGGACGTTGCTTGGCCCTCATCCTCCTTCGTGGTTGCTGCCTCTGCCGCCTATGATGCTACTGCTGCTTCTGTGACCTTCTTCTGCTCAGCGGCTTTTTGTGCCACTTCGCTCGCTGCCCTTACCTCCGCTGCTGCTGTTTCCTCCCGCCTTTTCTCAGCGAATTGTGTGACATGCAGCTTGGCATCATTCTTCTTCTTCTACGTTGTCGCCTTCTCAAGTTCTGCAAGATCTGGGGTGCGCCATTCCAGAGGCCATGTCTCCAAGACAGTAAAAATTGCATCGTCAGTGGCTACAAAAGGTAGCTTCGTCCACTGCTTCGTCGAATCCTTTTGTGCCCTGATAAAAATGTTGTGCATATCAACTTTAAAGTCTACAAAACTCTACAGACTGTTGTACATCGTGGGCGACAGACGCATCCTCCGATTGATCCACATCTGGATGCTCATCTCCATGAGCACCAGGAAGATTTTGGTGTCGCATATATGTTTCATGTCCTTTGTGGCCCAAAGCGAAGCGTACTTCGTGGCCTCCGGTAATTTTCTTTCAATGCTACGGAATTGAATGTCCTCCGACAGTTCCCCTACTACGAGCATTATGGATATCAACAACCACACATAGTGGAAGGTTTTACCCTGCTCCTGGGCTTCCCGACAGTCTTAAAAAATTCCTCATAGAGGAATTCAGACCAGTTGAACTGGACCCCCTCTGCGCATTGCTCAGCCAGTGCAACCACCGACACTGGGACCTCATTGGTGCGACACTTCCTCATAACTTTGCCTGTCAATATTTGGGTTGCTACGCATACCCCTTTGTCCTTGATGTTGGAGATGGTGTAGCCCCTCTTCTTCTTCTCCGGCTTGTATTTCGTCTTCATGGCTTCTAGAAGGGAAAAATCACTGCCCTTTCCTTTGGCTATGGTTGTGGGGTCCTTTACTTTGCAAGAGAGTCGAGAAATGCAGTGAATAAAGTCTTCCGTGATGGGGATAGGCTCCTCCAGCCATAGATACCCATCATGCACCAAGCAAAGTAGCTGGCTAATGACGAAAATCATGATGGGCGTGCGGTGGAAATGCGATACCCATAGTAAGTGCAATAACCCGACCTTTTCCACATCGTGCAGCCACTTCTGTGGCTCTAACATTGTCACCACCCCCACAGTGCTCTGCTTCATGAGGTTCCCAATCTCCAGGTGAGGGAATTTCTCGTAGTTAGCGAGGTCCCAATCTTCAAAATTCATGGTTGGCATGCAGCCCAGGTGCATGCCTTCAAACATAATGTCATCTAGGAGGAGCGGGGTCTAGAGTGAACTCTTAGTTTCGTCCAGGTCCTTCGGCACTTTGGTCTTCCCTTTCCGCGGAGGGACATATGTGGGAATTTTGTTGCAGAGCGTGTAGGTTGAATATCCTCCTTCATGTCCTCGTCTTCTTCTATTGTGATGACAAGAGCCTGCAAATCTTCTTCTTCCTCATCTATGTCGATCATGATAGCTTTCCCTTTTTCGACCATTGATAGCTTGTTGCTTAGTGGGTTCCTCAGGGACACGCATACGGGGGCCATTGCCTGTTTATCCTTCTTTGGCCTCGACATTTGTGGTGATTTAGGGATTTTTGCCACAACCCTGGTGCCTTCTGGAACCTCCTCCACCATTGGGGTCTGCGTGACTTCACCGGTGGTTACCTCTTCAATTCCCAAACCATCCTTAGTTGATGTCATCGTTTCTAGGCTGTATTCTATCACTCGTGAACTCGGGGGCTCGATTATCGCTTGGCTCTCAATGCTCATCGCTCTGCTCAATTGCTCAATTCTCAAATGACCAAGTGTTGTTTGTTGGCTAGCCCTTTGTGTTTTATAGAGCCTTTTGAATTTGAATTCGACTGTTCCCCCCAATTCCAAAACATTAATGCTTTCTTGGCGGTAGATTTTCTCAAAATTTACCCATAAATTGCGTCTTAAATTCTTGTCGCCCACTTTATTTGGCCTCAAATTGAGCATCCCATCATGAATAGTGACTACAACAGTCACTTCTTAGCCCACCCGCACGACAGCGCATCCCTCCGTGCACAGTCGCGGATCCTGTGACGCTCTACTTCTGCGCGCATCCCCAATATCACGCAGTTCCCTGGCAGAATAGTTTATAGTCTCGCGCTTCCTTTCAACTCCCTAGAGTGCTAAGACTATCCTTCCCGCTGCTAGTCAGGTGGTCGCACCACCCATGTGGGACTCCATCCCGTCCTTGACCACGATTTGCGGAGAATCCCCACCTTCCATCATTGTGGTCGGCATCGCACACTTTATTACTTACAACATGCTACCCTGGTCACTACGTTTGGCGATATGCGGTCCAAGCCAAGGCAGTAGACTAACCAATTCACGACGATAGTGCTCAAACTTGTCAATATGTTTGTACGCACCTTTCCTTACCATCCTAGGTTCTTAGACAAAAAACACTTCTTTTATCTCATCCTCCAGCTTCTTGACCCCCGCGTCCATCATAGAGCTTTTCTTCCTTAATCGTACCCTTTCTTTTTCAAGTTCGCGGAGTCTAAAGTTTCTCGCGGCTGTGTGATTCCTTCATTCTAGGCTTCGTGAACCGTCATATCTACGGGTGCTGCTATGCGCGGGCTAGGCTTTGCATGCTCCATAAGGATTACAACCCCTGCTTCATACTTCAGCTTTGGAAGTGCTTGCGTGGTCAGGGTTTTGCCCATGGTCATATAAGCCCATAGAACCACTGGTACGCGCGGGTCCCTGTTAGTGCGCCTCACATGGTGGATCATGTTCAACACTTCGCACACCTTGTCAAGGCTTCCCCGCGGATAATCTTTAGCGCACTTGGTCTTATCATACCTCATCGTTTCCCTTGTCTTGCCCGCTCCTGCTTATTGGTCCCAGTTCCTATCGCGAGGAAGGTGTGTGTTTGTGCAGGTTGTGTACCAGACGCCTGTACCCATCTGGAGAGTTGGGCACGTACTTTTAGTGGGAAGGCATGATCCAAAAAAGGATCCTCAATAAACCTCTAAGTCTAAAAGACTTCATATAAGAGGTAAATCGCTCGCCGGATTTGTACAATCGCGGGCATAATGCCTTGGCCCTCCACAATTGTAACAAATTAGTTATCTACAACCCCTTCCTGGTCCCATTACACCTCGACCTCGTCTACACCCCTGAAATATAGTACGCACCATCCCTGCATTTTGATCGAGGGCTCACGTTTTGATCTGAACTCTGTAGGTAGGAGTCTGATCCATCATGAATTCATAACTTCTAAAAGTGCACTCATCATGGCCTACCGATCTACAGAAGTTACAGAACAACTGTTGGGACGTCTGTGTATGCTTCTGCGATAGGTGGCAATTATCTGTAGCATGTTTTCCTCCTATCTGACAAATCGTGCATCATAATGCAGGCACTGTGCTCGGTCTTGCTTGTGCCTCTAGTCTTAATGGCATCGGCCCTCCTCCCGCCAAGTAATTCACGAAGGCTGGACAATGGTCCTTGTCATGTCCCTGGCATTTGCACTTTATGCACCATACCTACTTGCGTGCCTCTGGGCGAGTTGTCATGTCCTGTTTTAAACTCTGCATCTCAAGACACAATTTTTTCAACTGCGTGTGGATCTGTTGGACTCCCAGACTAGGATCTTGTATTGGGTTCTCGTGCAGCCTCATTGCAATATCCAAGGCTTTAGCCTGGGTAGATAACTTCTGTTGTGACAACGTCATCCTTAAATGCGGCGTTAATCACGCTACAAACCATGTGCAGTGCTGCCCATCCATCAAGGTCATGTTGGCTTCACGAATCATACCCTTCAGTCTCTGATCTAGCTCCTAGGGGGTCTCACCTAGAAGCATCGTGATTTCCTTAAACTCGATAATCCACTGTGTCTTCAATTTTGGCCTACTAAATTTCTTGTTCAGCACAGCTTGGATATCTGTGATTTTTGCGTTTGGATTATCATTAGAATGTTTAATGTACCACGTCAGTGCGCGATCCTGCAACGCGCTTACCAGCATTGCCTTCTTTATGTTGTCATCTGTGACTCCTTGTGCTTCCCATACAACCTTTACCACGAGCCAAAATTGGTCCGGATCTTCGTTCCCTGCTCCTTTGAACACCGACAACTTTATTACGCTCGCCATATTGAACTGTGGTGGTGGCGGAGGTGGTGTGGGCAGAGATGGGGGTGAAGATGGTGAAACTGGTGGTGGTTTACGTGGGGGTGGTATGCGCGGAATTTTCTACCTTATTATACTGATCACACTCCTTGGCGAAACCTTCGCGAGCTCCTCATCGCTTTCTCGCCAAGGTGAAATCATGGGGCTAGTCTCTAATTTTTCGCTATTTCTGTTTCTGTAGATCATCCCACTTTGCGTAGCCCCAAACATCAATTTATTCGCATAACCCACTTTTCACACAGTAGCATTTTAATCCAAGTGTTCAAAGATTTAATGTACTTACCTCGCAATCCTTTGAGGAAGCGTCGTTCCGCCTCGCTGTAGCTGACTAAAGTATCTACCGCAAACTCGGTGATAAACCCTCCTATAATTCGATTGAGCCAATGGTCCACAATGCGTGCGGTCTTATCTTCCAATGCTTCTAGTCTGCGCACCAACTCTGGAGTCCACACAATAGGTTTGTCGATCCCACACCTTCCCTAACTGTTTTCTAGCTTCGCAATCCACTCGTACAACTCAGAGGGGAAGGATGCAAAGAAAATTTCGTGGATTTCCGTATATAAGTAGTGCTCTAATCACTGTTCATTTGATACTCGCAGATTCCTGTTTTCCTGCGCCGCAAATTCGTGAATATTTCTATCCAACCACCCTTCAATTTCTTTCTTTGTCGGATTCCAGCGACACGACATCAAACATCTCTTATGCAGATCCTGGTCCCGGCAACGGAACTGTAGAATTTCCTGCAAATTCTCTACAAATCTCCCTCTGAGAGAATATGAAAAGCTAACTGTAGATTAACTCGATAATGCAATATACCAAAGCAAAATACTATAATCTACTTCTACTATCAAACTTGCATAAGCTTAAAGATCGAGTTGAATCAGAGCTGAACACATATAACCATAAGAAGAAGAATCAATGCACATGAAACACAGAAAATACTCAGGGGAAAGCCTCAACCTAAAACCCCACTATCGATATTATCATACAAGGTGGAAATACATCAAGATTACACAAAGCCTTAGCTCTCACAACTAGTTAGCTCTCAGTACAATCCTTCCAGATGCTCACAAGAAAACAAGGCTTCTCACAAACCTTTTCTTCTACCCTCCAAGCCTCCTATTTCCTTACGCAGTCTCTCTTGCGTGATCCTCCTGTTACCAAGTGTAACACTACTCTCACACACTGCTCTAACACACTGTCAAAACTGCGCAATCCTCAAGGAACCTTCCTTATACATGGATGAGTTTCCTTTATAGGAAAACTCATGCAACTGATAGTACAATGTCCCTGTCTTTAATCTCAACTGGGTCTTTCTCTAAATAGACATGCATGAGTTATTATGAGAGAATCTTCAGTTATCTGGAGTACACTAGTTGGATGCATGCATGTATTAACTGACTGAACTCACAATTAGTTCCTCAAACTGCTTGGAACTAATTTAACTGGACATAACTCAGTTAACTGAACTAACTAATTACAACTCAAATACAACTCATCCTTATCTCCTTAATTAAGGGATAATCTCCTTAATTTAAGGATAACTATTGCATGACTTCACAAAGACTTCTAGCTTGAATTTGTCCAACTAATTAATCCAAGATGAATTAATTAATTACTTTTGAAGCAGCTGGTGAGACTAAATTCGAATTTTAATTCAAGGACAAATCAAAATTGGAATATTCTGAATGTTATTTTTAGCATTTCTTGTTGCTATTCTCAACACTCCCTCTCAACAAGAAAGGAATTCAACTCTATCTCAATCTTGAACCTTTGGAATGTTTTGCATGCAACACTTCTCCCTAGTGTTGTCGCTCCATCAAATCCAGAAACAAAAAATATCCAACCTAAATCAGAATGATGCATCTATCATCAAAGTCTCTAACTATTATTGCCTCTATCAACTAAAAACTATACGCTTCTGCTGACTCAACCTTTCTGCATTGTTGTCAATCCTTCTCTGTGCTCTTCAGTATCTGACTGCTCTAGCCTTTATCACTTTGATCTTTGACTGCATCAATCTCACTCATTCCTCCCGCTACTATGTACTTTGGGCTCCCATAGCAAGGTACGATCCATGAGATAAAACCTCTTAATGGACCCTGCCCAATATCAGCCTTCTTGAGACTATCACTTCACATCGCCCCACCTCACACCTAGAGGTATGGCTGCATGTGATCCCTCTGCTGACTTGGCTCGAAATTTTTCCCTACTGGAGGTCTGCATAAGTGGATGCCTCCACTCGGTCTCCTCTCAGCATCTCCAATTGTGGCTCCTCCACAATTATCTAAGACTTCTTCTAGGACTGCTTGTCGAGCTGTAATTTACTCTCCCTCCCAACCACCAAGTATCTAACCTTTGCCTTGCTCCTCAATGCTTTGCATGCATCTTGTACCTCATGTTGGCTACGTGGAGCCTGACCCAGGTTCAACAGTGAGTTTAGGCAAGCAAATCCCGGTACCACTGGCCCTTTCGGCAACAGTTCATGGAGCGCAGACTGAGGTCTCACCCGAAGTAGTATGGGAGGGTGCTAGAACCAGGTTTCTGCACCCTAGGGATGTCTTGATAAATGTTCTGGAGGTTCGCGATCCTAATCTGCGCACTGCGCTGCTCCGCGCAGCTTTCTATTCTTTGCAACTCATGCACACCTTTGTGAATACAATATTATTTTGATCTGATCTTTACTGTGTTATTGTATTAGTGCTTAACTTAGTTTATGTGGGCCCAATCTTTCTTATTACCTATTCAACTTTCAGATTAGCACACGTACTCGAAAACAATATAAATGCATAAAGATAACCATAACATAGAAATACAGATCTGCAAACAGACACACAATATTCTAAATCAATCTTATCTTTATTAATACTCGAGCTTAGTTACAGAGCCGACTCTGCCCTGCGCACTCAGCTGCAGAGGTCTGCGCACTCAGCTGCGGACTTTACTAGGCCTCTGCGCACTCAGCTACAGAGCCTCTACCTACTACTACGACCCAATATACTTCAGATTCACTTTTATCTTCTAACCATGCCTTCGCGTCTCTCTATTATTCTTAAAACTAAGACTCTCTTTACACTTAGAGCCTCGCTCTATTTATACAATCCCATGGTCCGTGGACCATGGTTAGGCTGACACACTTTACATTAAATTACATTATTTTAGGGCGGACAACCCTAGACTCTTGCGCTTCACACCCACATTTCGTGGGGTCTTTACATTACATTTGACCAAAACTCGGGCTTCAATCCCCAAAAACATGTTATGGGGGGATTCACTGCCCAATAGGCCCCCAACAAAATCATCGTGATTCATCCTGAGTCACTCTGCTGGTGTGGCAACCTTGGCGCGAAGTCCATGTCGCAGGTCTAGCACAACTTGGGTGTCTGCAACACACTGTTCTGTTGTCTGTTGTACTTGTTGCACCCGTGTCTCTGAGCTTTTGTGAGCAGGGTCACATTCATGTCCAACCACATACAATTCCTGCATCTGTGCCAGCTTTCTTTCAATGGTAGCTATAATTGTGAATGCTTCACCGATCCATGGTTGGATGCGTGCTTTAATCAGGGTTTCCTTTTGGTGCGTGGCATCTAATCGATCCTTCAGTGACCTTGCCTGCTGTAGTCGAGCGAGTAGTTGAGTAAGGGCAACAGTTTGCACAGTGCCCCAGAGATTGTCATACTCTTGCTACAACTTGTGTGCCTCTGTCTCTAGGCATTGTAGGTTTGGGTCTTCCTGCAGATGCGTAAGTATGGTTAGTGCTTGCTCCAACATCCCGGTGCACCCCTATGTCGCCTGGCCAATTTGTTCCAACCCCATATAGATAGCGCGGGCACGCTGCTCTCTGACTTTTGGGGTGTGGAAGGTTGCGCCTTCAATCGCAGCTCGGCAATTTGCAGGTTCATCTCCAACTGAACCATTTTCGTTTCCTCCCAGGCTTCGCAGACTCCAGCCGCCAATCTATGGACCCGCTCTACTACTGGTAGCTCTGCTGGCACAACCAACTTTGGAATGCTCCTGCATGCATCCTCTACAGCCTACTCCAATCCGCTAGCCTGTGCAACCAACTCGTCCCTCTGGATGTTGAGCTGGTCCATGTTGATTTTCTGCTCATGTAGGACCTAGATTGCTTGGCCTTCCCGGGCACGTCGTTCGGCGATGACCCCATACTGAGCTGGTATAGTGTTTCGCACGACAGGGTGGCCAAGTTCAAGCTGGCACCTTTCATGCTGCTCATTGCAGCCTGGTCATCCTCGCTTGCTGCGGCTAGCGCGCCTTTAGGCAATAAGAAGGTGTTACCCATACGGGCACGCAACATCTGTTCGGCCTCAGTGGTTCCTGCTGCAACATACTAGGCTATTGTGCCTATTTGGGGGTGTTGTACTTGTAAACCTTGTAGTTGTGCATTGAGCGCCCCCAACACAGTGTTCTTCTCCATCCGTAATCCCTGGAGCGCATCCTCTGCGATTTCATGAATCAGTTTGCTGATATCCAATAGATCACCTTTTGTGAGCGTGATCGGGTCGATGGACGTCTTCGTGGCTTTTACTTTCTTCCTGGGGGTTGTTTTCTCTAGGCCATGGGGCCGCTTGTGTTGTGTTGATGTCGTGCTTGGGTCTGCATGGTCCTCCTCCTTGTCCACTTCCCCAGTCTGTTGCCTCGAAGACATCTCCTAGCTCTCCTCGACCTCTCTGGGTGGTGTGGTTGTGGTCTCTGCTGTCTGTGTTGCTACTGCTGCATCAGCCGCCTTCTGTCGTGTGGCTGTTTCGTGTTCCTGGTGCCTCCTCTTAACCAGCTACGCGATGCGCAGCTTGGTGTCCTTATTTCGTTGTTGAGCTACGACCTTCTCCATCTCTGGCAAGTCCGGGGTGTACCACTCTGGAGGCCATGACTCCATTACTGCAAAGTTCGCATCCTCCGTTACAATGAACAGAAGCTTCCCTATTTTCGTGCTGGATCCTTGCGCGCTCGGATATACAGGTTATGCATATCTTCCTTGAATTCTATCGCACTTTGCAAGTTGTTATGAACTGTAGGGGACAAGCACAGCTTGCGGTTGATCCATGTTCAAATGCTTGCCTCCACGAACACCCAGAACACCTTTATCTTGCGAACTGTATTCGCATCTCTTGCAGCCCATAGCGAAGTGTACCTCGTGGCTTCAAGCAGGTCACCCTCAGTAGTGGGAAATTGGCTGTCCGCTGGCAGCTCCCCTGCAACCAACAAGATGGATAAGAGCAACCACGCATAGTGGAAGGTCTTACCCTGCTCCTAGGCCTCCCTGCAGTTCGTCAAGAACTCGTCGCAAAGGAACTTCGCCCAGTTGAACTGGACCCCCTCTGCGCATTGCTCTGCCAACGCAATCACAGATGTTGGTACTTCGTCGGCGTGACATTTATTCATGAGCTTGCCAACCAGTAGCTCGGTGGCTACGTGCACCCCTTAGTCTTTAGCTATTGCGTGCCCCGCTTTCTCTTTTCTAGTTTATACTTGGCCTTCATAGCTTCTACAAGGGCCAAGTCATTGCTTTTTCTGGCTATGGCCACGAGGTCGTTTCCTTTGACTGGCAGTCGATAAATTCAGTGAATCAGATCGACTGTGATGGGAATCGGCTCCTCCAGCTAGAGATACCCATCATGCACCAGGCACAGTAGCTGCTTGAGAACAAAAATGGTGATGGGCGCGCGGTGGTAGTGGGGTATCCATTGTAGATGGAGTAACCTAGATTTCTCCACACCGTGCAACCATTTCTACTTTATTAACTTCTCTACGACCAACTGTGGAACTTCTCACTGTCCGCGAGGTCCCAATATTCAAAATTCATAGTAGGTACTCGTCCCAATGGCGGACCTTCAAACCTTATATCATCGGGGAGGAGCGGGGTCTAGAGCACACTCTTCCTGGCCTCCAGGTCCTACCTTGGCTTTCCCCTTCCATGGGGGATGTAAGGAGGTAACTTTGTTGCGGAATGCTTTTGGGAGACATCCTCCACCTCATCATCTTATGCCTCAATTTGGGCGATCAGGGCCTGTAAGCTTCCTCCTCCTCTGTTTCAATGGTGACGGCTTTTCCTTTCTCCACCAATGAAAATTTGCCAAACCGTGGGTTTCTTGGAGATACACGAACTGGCCCCATCGTTTGCTTATCTTTCTATGGCCATGACATGCACGGTGATTTTTGAACTTCTGGCACAACTGTTGCCTCTCCAAGCTCCTTATGTGCCATATGGGGCTCTGCGGTAACTTCGGTGAATCAAACTCTTGTTCTAGCAGTGGTCATTGTGTCTACACTTGAAGATGGTAAGAGTACGCAGTGCTCAATGCTCTGTACTTGCTCAATTCTCAAACAACCAATTGTTGCCTTGGAGCTGGCCCCAAGGGTTTTATATCATCTTTTGAATTTTAATTCGACCCTTCCCCCCACTTCTACATCATTAATGCCTTATTGGCGACAGATCATCCCAAATCTAGCTCTTAATTCATGTCTTAATTGTCCGCCACCCGCTCCTTTTCACCTTAAAGTGGACCTCTTGTCATGAACAGTGACACCAACGGCCACCTCCCAGCCTACCCACGCAGCAGCGCAGCCCCTATGCGCAACTGCGACCCCTGTGACATACCGATCCTGCGCACAACCTTTGTCTCGCGCAGCTCCCATATAGACTCTTTTATAGTCCTGTGCTCTCTTTCAACTGCTTGGAGCACTGAGACTGTGCTTCCTACGGATAGTCATGTGGTCGCACCACCAGTGCGAGGCTTCAATTTACCTGCCAGTCCGGTCCACGGGCACTCCTTAATCATCCTTACGTCCGTCAATGCGTCGCATTCTTCCTTGTATGTTGCGTTTCCCTAGTTACTTTGTCTGATAAAGTGCAGTCGCAACCATGGTAGCAGAGCCATAAATTCTCGGTGACAATCTTCTAATGTGGTGGTATGACTACCCATATCTTGTCCTGTCCTTCTATCAACACGACATGCTTGCGCAATTTCGGTTTCCAGTTTTTTGATTTACGTGTCCATTAACATGCTTTTTTGCTTCAGTCGTACCCGATCTTCTTCGAGTTCGTGAAGCTCAAGGTTCCCTCGCTGAATGGCTTCTTGAATCTGCATATGTTCGTCCTCACATGGTTGCATAATCCCTTTGTTCTGGTCCTCACATGTTGTCCCCATTATTGGAGTTATTGCATGAGGATTCTTTTTCAAAACTATGGCCTCGACTCTGCTCATTGTCTTCGAAATCATTCCCATGCTTAGGTTCTTGCGCATGGCCCTATAGGCCCATCAGACCACTGGTATGCACAGGTCCCAATCAATTCGACCCGCCTGGTAAACCCTATTCAAGATTTTGCATACCTTCTTGAATGCTTCTACGTGGAATCTCTGTGGGGCACGTCACTTTTCCTGCTACTGCGTCTGGTTCCAATTTTCGATCCTTAGTCTAGGGTGTGCTTATGTGGACTGCACGGGATACGTTTGCACCTATCGACATAGGTGGGTGTGCAAGCTGCTTCGTCCTAGCTACCCTACTCTCATTCGACGCTGGGGGCTTCCAAACCGCAAGCTCATCTGCCTTCTACATTCACGCTAGTTTACAATGGTCTCCTGATGTGTACTCCACCATCAGGAGGGTGTTGTGCATAATGCCCATTCCAGCGCACCGTACCGCTGCTGTTCCAGTATTGTGCTTTCAAATTTGTCCAGGAATTCATCCATTGATGTCACTCCATCATATGTTGGCAGTTCCCTTGCCTCTGTCGTGACGCAGCAGAGTGATCTAATCATCATGTTGCAATTTAGCGTTGTCACTTCGTGCAACAGGTTCTGCTAGAGTTCTACTTCTTCATCTGAATCCGAAGTACAGGAGTTGTCACACTCCCACGAGATTCTCCCATATGTAGTTAGGGTCACCCGATCTTGGTCTCGTGTCGTTATCTGGTAAATACAATCCAGATCATCGTTGCGAACTGGTTCAATGTAGCGCGCTCCTTCGGCTGGCTCTACTGGGACTACTACGCATAGGGACTTTTTCTCGAATATCATCTTCCGCTTCTTCAGGTTGATGATTCCATTCATATCAGTGGCCCAGTCTATTCCTAGCAATGCGGGATAGGGATTGCTTCCATTGAAAATCTCTATTACCTCAAAGTCTGTCTAGTTGCTCGCACCTTCGATATCAACTTTTACCCCTTGCAACCTCCCCATGGGAAAAATCTTCCGTTGGTTCGCCATTCATAATTGAATAGGGGACCATTGCAACGCAGGCCTGCCCATAAGTTCCCATGTTTGCTTCGGTAATACATTCGCGTCTGAACCTAGTTCTAGGATTACTGATCCATTTCATATTCGCCAATTTTCGCCGTCAATCTCATTTCCCTCCTGGTGCGCAATGTATGCTTCCCCAATTTCTAGACTACACGCGATTCCCCTGACCCTGCACACCTAGTGATCAGCGCCTATAGTCCCTTAACTGCCTTGTTGTCGCGTAGCAGTTTCATGCATGTCTCCAGAAAGGTAGTACGCATAGAAGGATCCATCCCTGGCTCTGGTTGATCCTTACTACCTGAAGTAGAGGCCTCCGCGAAGCTCTTCTTATCTTCCATGAACGTCTCATTTGCGTGTTCTAAGTCAAACTCAGGGTCCTTTGTAGGAGCCTTGCGAATGTATATTCCTTCGACTACTTCCCCTAATCTTCCCTTGTGGTTACACCGCTTCTGAGCATCATGTTCACATTTGAGTCTTCTTCTCGTAGTTCAAACCTCATCATTTGGTTATTTTGAGTCGGAGGAGGCTGGAGTACCCCTTTATCGTGCATCTGTGTGATCAACGTAGGAAAATCTATCATGTCATGATCAAACTGAGCACAGTATGAGCAGGATGGTCTTTTCAAGTTGTTAGAATCGCGGGCATAGTGCCCTGGACCTCCGCAATTGTAGCAAATTAACTGTTCGCGACCCCTTCCTGGTCCCATTCCTCCTCTTCCTCGACCTCGCCCCTGAAATCCAGTGCATGCCATCCCCGCAGCTGGGTCGAGGCTTCACGTCTATGTCTGCATTCTATAGGCTGGGGTCCGATCCATCAGTAACTCGTAGTTGCGACAAGTACGCTCGTCGTGGCCCACCGACCTACAGAAATTACAAAACAGTTGTCGAGGTGTCGGTGTATACTTCTGCAACAAATGACAATTATCTGTCATGTGTTTTCCTCCTATCTAACAGATCACACTTGGCCCTGGCTGTGCCTCTGGTCTCAACGGCATTGGCCCCCCTCCTGCCAAGGAGTTCGTGAGTATTAGACAGTGGTCCTTGTCATGGCCCTGGCCTTTGCATTTTATGCACCATACTTCCTTGCGTGCCTCTAGCCGCGGTTCCCTATCCTACTTCAAGCTCTACATTTCTAGGCAGAGATTAGGTAGTTGTGCGTGGATTTGTTGAACTCCCAACCCAGGATCTTGTATCAGGATCTCATGCAACCTCATCGCCATTTCCAATGCTTCGGCCTAGGTTGAAAGCTTCTGTTGTGACAACGTCGTCCTCAGGTGCGTGTCAGAGATGCCACAAACCATGCATGGTGTTGCACATCTGTTAGCGTCATATTAGCCTCGCAGATCGTACTCTTCAGCCGTTGATCTAGATCCTAGGGGGTCTCGCCTGGAAGCATCGCAATTTATTTAAACCCAATGATCAACTATGTCTTTGATTTCGGCCGGCTAAATACTCTATTCAACGCATTCTGGATCTCTGCTATCCTTGCATTTGGGTGGTCATTAGAGTGCTTGATATACCATGTCAACGCGCGATCCTGCAGTGCGCTCACCAATGTAGCCTTCTTAATGTCGTTGTCTGTAACCCCTTGCGCTCCCCACACTGCTCTTACCATGAAGCAGAACTGGTCCGGATCCTCATTCCCTACTCTTAATACGGATAGCTTGATCGCGCTTGCCATGCTGAACTGTGGGGTTGGTGGAGGTGGATTGGTTGGAGATGGAGGTGAAGGAGGTGAGGTGGGTGGTGGCATGGGTGGAGGTGGTAACTACGGAATGCGCTACCTTATCAAATTGACCACACTTCTCTGAGAGACCCAAGCGAGTTCTTCCTCGCTCTCTCATGAAGATGAAATTAAGGGACTGTTTCCTAATTCCTCGCTACCTTTGTAGATCTTTCCGCTTTGCATCGTTCGAAACATTAATGTATTCGCATAACTTGATTTTCACATAACAGCATCTTAATCCAAGTATTTAAAGATTTAATGTTTTTACCTCGCAGTCCCTTGAGAAAACATCGTTCTTCTTCCCTGTAGCTCACAATTGTGTCTGTAGCAAACTCAGTGATAAATCCCCCTATTATCCGGTCGAGCCAATGGTCCACAGCTCGCGCGATCTTGTCATCTAATGCCTCTAGTCTGCGCACTAATTATGGAGTCCAAACTATCGGTTGGTCGAGCTTACACCTTCCCTAGCTGTTGACTAACCTCGCGATCTACTCATATAGTTCAGAAGGAAAGGATGCAAAGAAAATCTCATGGATTTCCATATACATGTAGCGATCTAGCCACCCTTTCTCGGATACCTGCGGAGTTCTGTTTTCCTATGTCGCGAACTCAAGAATCTTCTTGTCCAACCACTCTTCAATTTCCTTCTTTGTTGGGTTCCAGTGGCACGACATCAGACATCCCTTAGGGAGATCCCAATCCCGGCGACGAAACCATTTGTTGGCTACATGTGGCTTGACCCAGGTTTAGTAGTGAGTTTAGCCAAGCAAATCCCAGTACTACTGGCCCTTTCGGCAACAGTTCGCGGAGCGCGGACTAAGTTCTCACCCGAAGTAGTATGGGAGGGTGCTAGAACTAGGTTTCTGCACCCTAGGGATGTCTTGATGAGGGTTTTGGAGGTTCACGATCCTAATCTGCGTGCTGCACAGCTCCGCATAACTTTCTGTTCTTAGCAACCCGTGTGCACCTTTGTGAATACAATATTATTTCGATCCGATCCTTACTATGCTATTATATTAGTGCTTAACCTAGTTTTTGTGGACCTAATATTTCTTATTACTTATTCAACTTTCAGATTAGCGCGCGTACTCGAAAACAATATAAATGCATAAAGATAACCATAACATAGAAATACAGATCTACAAACAGACGCACAATATTCTGAATCAATTTTATTTTTATTAATACTCAAGCTTAGTTAGAGACCTGAATCCGCCTTGCGCACTTAGCTGCAGGGGTCCACGCACTCAACTGCAGACTCTACTAGGCCTCTACGCACTCAGCTGCAGAGCCTCTACCTACTACTATGACTCAATATACTTCAGATTCACTTCTATCTTCTAACCATGCCTTTACATCTCTTTATTATTTCTCAAAACTAAGACTCCCTTTACACTTAGAGCCTCGCTCTATTTATACAATCCCGTGGTCCGCAGACCATGGGTAGGCCAACACACTTTACATTAAATTACATTATTTTAGGGTGACAACCCTAGAATCTTGCGCTCCGCACCCGCATTTCGCGGGGTCTTTACATTAAATTTGGCCAAAACTCGGGCTTCAAGCCCCAAAAACATGCTATGGGGGGATCTGATGCCCAACACCTCAAGTGCATACAGGTTCTTGGCTAGCACACCAATTTGTTTCATCTTTCCCGCCATCACAAAATATTCTAGAAAAGAGTTAATTTTAAATCAGCGATATCTCCCTCATCCAAACTCCGATTCCGCTGTTTTTTTTTTTTGAATTTGGGTATTTTTTTGCAAGGAATCCAGATATGCTATTTGTTTGTAAAAAATTTTCATAAAAAAAAATCAGATATACTCTGCAAACTCGCGGCCCAATTTTTATTTTTATTTTTGTTTACTTCGAACTCTCTTCTTCGTATACTATTCACTGCTCTGATAAACTTTGCTCCAATAAACATGGCTTTGATACCATGTAGAATTTTTTCTACAAAACCTCGCTTTGATACCATGTAGAATTTCCTGCAAATTCTCTATAAAACTCGCTCTGAGACCATATAGAAAATCTGACTGTAGATTAACTTGATAATGCAATATACCAAAGCAAAATACTATAATCTACTTCTACTATCAAACTTGCGGAAGCTTAAAGATCGAGCTGAATCAGAGTTGAACACATAACCATAAGAAAAAGAATCAATGCACATGAAACACAGAAAATACTTAGGGGAAAGCCTCAGCTAAAAACAACCACTATCTGTATTATCATACAAGGTGGAAATACATCAAGATTGCACAAAGTCTTAGCTCTCACAGCTAACCAACTCTCAGTACAATCCTCTTGGATGCTCACAGGCAAACAAGGCTTCTCACAAACCTTCTCCTCTGCCCTCCAAGCCTTCTATTTCCTTTCGCAGTTTTTCCTGGGTGATCCTCCTGTTACCAAGTGTAACACTGCTCTAACACACTGTCAAAATTGCGCAATCCTCAAGGAACCTTCCTTCTACATGGATGAGTTTCCTTTATAAGAAAACTCATGCAACTAATAGTACAATGTCCTTGTCTTTAATCTCAACTGGTTCTTTCTCTGAATAGATATGCATGTCTTATTTATGAGAGAATCATCAGTTTATGAGAGAATCACTAGTTGGATGCATGCATGCATTAACTGACTGAACTCACAATTAGTTCCTCAAACTGTTTGGAACTAATTTAACTGGACATAACTCAGTTAACTAAACTAACTAATTACAACTCAAATACAACTCATCCTTATCTCCTTAAATAAGGGATAATCTCCTTAATATAAGGGATAACGGTTGCATGACTTCACAAAGACTTCTAGCTTAAATTTCTCTAACTAATTAATCCAAGATGAATTAATTAATTATTTTTCAAGCAGCTGATGAGACTAAATTCAAATTTTAATTCTCAATTTTAATTCAATGACAAATCAAAATTGGAATATTCTGAATGTTATTTTAGCATTTCTTGTTGTTATTCTCAACACTCCCTCTCAACAAGAAAGGAATTCAAATCGATCCCGATCTTGAACCTTTAGAATGTTCTTCATGCAACACTTCTCCCTAGTGTTGTTGCTCCAGCAACTCCATAAACAAAAAATATCCAACCTGAATCAGAATGATTATTCTGACATCAAAGTCACTGACTGTTATTGCCTCTGTCAACTGAAAATTCTGCGCTTCTGCTGACTCAACCTTTCTACATTGTTGTCAATCCTTCTCTGTGCTCTTCAGTATCTAAATGTTGTAGCCTCTGTCACTTTGATCTATGACTGCATCAATCCTATTGATTCCTCACACTACTATGTACTTTGGGCTCCCGTAGCAAGGTATGATCCATGAGATAAATCCTCTCAATGGACCCTACCTAATTTTAGCCTTCTTCAAACTATCACTTCACATCACCCCACCTCACACCTAGAGGTATGGCTGCATGTGATCCCTCTGCCGAATTGCTTGAAATTTCCCCCTACTAGAGGTCTCTGCATGAGTGGATGCCTCCACTCGGTCTCCTCTCAGCATCTCCAATTGTGGCTACTCCACAATTGTCTGAGACTTCTATTGAGACTGCATGTTGAGCGGTAATTTACTCTCCCTCTCAACCACCAAGTATCTAATCTTTGCCTTGCTCCTCAAGTCTTTGCATGCATCTTGTACCTCAAGTGCATACAGGTTCTTAGCTAGCACACCAATCTGTTTCAACTTTCCCGCCGCCATGAAATTTTCTGGAAAACAGTTGATTTTAAATCAGCGATATCTCCCTCATCCAAATTCTGATTCAACCGATTTTTTCTTTTTGAATTTGGGTATTTTTTCACAAAGAATCCAGATATACTATTTGTTTCTGAAAATTTTGCGCAAAAAATTTCAGATGTGCTCTGCAAATTCACGGCCTTTTTTTTTTTTTTTTTTTTTTTTTTTTTTTTTTTTTTTTTTTTTTTTTTTTTTTTTTTTTTTTTCGAATTCTCTTCTTCGTATATTGTTCACTGCTCCAATAAACTTGGCTCTGATACCATGTATAACTTTTTCTACAAAACCTTAGTCTGGTACCATGTAGCATTTCCTGCAAATTCTCTACAAATCTCGCTCTGAGACCATATAGAAAATCTGACTGTATATTAACTCGATAATGCAATATACCAAAGCAAAATACTATAATCTACTTCTACTATCAAACTTGTGGAAGTTTAAAGATCGAGCTGAATCAGAGCTGAACACATATAACCATAAGAAGAAGAATCAATGCACATGAAACACTGAAAATACTCAGGGGAAAACCTCAGCTAAAAACCCCACTATCTGTATTATCATACAAGGTGGAAATACATCAAGATTACATAAAGCCTTAGCTCTCACAGCTAGCCAGCTCTCAGTACAATCCTCCTAGATGCTCACAGGAAAACAAGGCTTCTCACAAACCTTCTCCTCTGCCCTCCAAGCCTTCTATTTCCTTGCGCAGTTTCTCCAGAGTGATCCAACTAGTGTACTCCAAATAAGTTAACTGAGCTAACTAATTACAACTCAAATACAACTCATCTTTATCTCCTTAATTAAGGGATAATCTCCTTAATTTAAGGGATAACTATTGCATGACTTCACAGATACTTCTAGCTTGAATTTCTCCAACTAATTAATCCAAGATGAATTAATTAATTATTTTTCAAGGAGTTGGTGAGACTAAATTCAAATTTTAATTCTCAATTTTAATTCAAGGACAAATCAAAATTGGAATATTTTGAATGCTATTTTTAGCATTTCTTGTTGTTATTCTCAACAGGAACCATTTGTTGGCTTGTTGGAGCCTGACCCAAGTTCAGAGGTGATTTAGCCAAACAAATCTCAGTACTATTGACCCATTCGGCAACAGTCCACGGAGTGCAGACTGAGGTCTCACCGAAGTAGTATGGGAGGGTGCTAGAACCAGGTTTCTGCACCCTGGAGATGTCTGATGAGTTCAAATGGTCTACGGTTCGACCCTGCGTCCACGTCGCTACGCACACTTACCATTACCTTGCCCACTGAGATACTGCCTTCGCACAACCCTACTCGGGGACCGAATGTTGTTATTACCCAAGTCCTTACTAGTATTCCACTATTATTTGATTAACTTAGCCTATTTGTATGTGTCAAGTTATACTTAGCAATGTAAATCATTCATACAAGTGCGCGCAATAAATAAACAATATGATTGCAATTTATATCAAATAGGTAATAACCCAAGAACAAATACACGGAATTGAGATAAAACTTCTCTTTATTATTATTCTCCTCAGTTACAGACTTGACTCCACCCTGCGCACTCAGCTGCAGGGGTTCGCGCACTTAGTTGCGGACAACTAGGCCTCTACACACTCAGCTGCAGAGCCTTCTCCTACTCTACGACCCAAGACACACTTAGACACTTAGAATCTTGCTCATACATTTCGCGCTCCGCGCCCGCAATTCGTGGAGACTTTATAACAATATTAGATCAAAACTTGGGCTTTGAGCTCCAAAACATGCCTCGGGGGGATTCCATAACCAAAAATGTGTTGTATATGTTGTTAATGCTACCATCGTTCATGTTGACTGCTTTATCAGACACTAGACAGATCTTACGCATGAACCTTGCTGTAACAATTGTCGCACTCATCTCGGACTGATTCGTGAGTGTTGTACGTGTTATCTTACCTTGTATGATGTGACTTTCGCATCCGAGTGGACTGCTCCGCCAGAAGCTATGCATGTCCTTTCATGTTGTGTGTTCCTGGACGAGTTGGGACTAATCCCTTTCAACTTGGAACTCACATTCACCTTCATTTTCTCCTCCCTTTGAAGTGTTAGAACTTCTCATACACCTTCCTTGACTCACTGCATCAGTCACACCCTTGCTAATGACAGAGTTATCTTACTTGCCTCTTTGCGACATCGAGGTCAAGGCATTACCTTACGACCCATTGTTGGGACTCCTACACCAAACGGTCTAAGGTCTAATTGGGAATTCTTACCGAGGAGATCCCCTTGACATGTTAGTGGGTCCAGCACCGTCAACATTTCTGGTGCTAGAAGGAGGGTCTAATGACAAGCTGTGTCCTCTCATCCAGTTTTGAACCTTTTCATACCTTTCATGGAGTCTTGCACTCTTCTTCCCTCGAGGTGTTTTTTGAATAGTGAAGATGTCTCCATCTCGGGGAAGCTTTTCGATTTCTTATCCACTCACATGTATGATGGTGTAGGTGAAGTGGCCTGGCCTAAGCACTTACATAACTTTCTTTCCATGATTCATGAGGAAGATGAGTTTTATGACAAACAGGTCGGTTTGTTTCTTACATACACACTTCACGAATCTCCATTTCGTTGGGTGCTCAGCCTACCGCTTGACACCGTGCACTCATTTGAGCACTTCTGTGATCTTATTGAAGACACATTCTATCATTTTGATCTAGACCATCTTGACTAGAAACCATTACAGCAACATAGGGCTCCACATGAATCCGTTATTGATTTTTGGCAGCACTTCCGTGACTTGCAGTTTCAAGCTCCGAGGAGCTAGATAAAATTTGCTCATATTTGGGACCGATTCGAGTACTGCCTTAAGAAATTTGCCCGTTCCAAGAGATATTTTGAGATCAAGCCTCGCTCAACATTCTTCGTTGATGGAGCTACACAATCTCATGTGGAAGCGGGCACTATCTCAACTAAATGTCTGCCTTCCTCTTATTCAACATCTCCACCATTGCCCAGTGATGTTGAGGATCATGCTCACACACCTGTTCATCCTTCACACCCTCCCAACATCACTTCACTTAATTTTCGCGCAGATTTGCTTGTGATTCCTTCGAGTCTTCATATGCATTATTTTCTACGACCTCCGTCTTCGCACCCGAGTGTTCCTCCAGATGATGTTGTCTTGTGTTCATCCATTCTGGACTCTTCACTTGTTTTGAACAAGGAACAACCCACTGACAGAGTTGGTGTTGCACAACCAACATGTGTTGTCATTCATGAAGAGTATGTGTGGGAGCTTGAGCATCAACACTCGGCGAAGGATGACTCCCTTCCATTCGAACCCCCTCCATTCTTTCCTAACATCGTTGGTGAACTTTCCATCCATGATTTCGCATGTGTGTCTTCATCCATGGATGCACCCATTGTTGATCTTTCGCAGGACACACCATATGTTAGCCCATCATCCAAAAACAGAGAGGACCAATCATTCATTGGAAATCCACTTGATATTTCATCTGCTTTTGTCGGAAACGCAGAGGGTGAACATCCTTCCTCCTCATCTACCCCTCTGTGTGATTCATCAAACCATGAGGATGCTGACCAACATCCTGATTTTTTTTACCTTGGTTGTCGTGATCTCTTCACCTCATCATCCAATCACGATGTTGATTCACTTGTTGTTAATCCACCTAAGCCACTGGTCTACGAAGATCCATCTGTCGACGAATTCAAAACCCCATAGACCGTCGAGGCACTTTAGCCCGAGCTAATGGTTATGCCAGGCCCTCACTGTCCTAAGGTTGGTTTCGCTTCCGATCAAGAAATTGTTCAAACACTCAAGGCTTCTCATCACTCATTTGTATGTTCTTAAGATCAATCTAACACTCAGATTTTACTTCCTCCACTCGAACAACATGATCCCAATGCTCATGCATTGGAGGAATCTTACATTGCAAGCACTCGTGCGCTACGCAAGTTATCTTCGTTTCTTTCGTTTGCTTGCATGTCGCAGTCAAGAGTGTGCTTATCCTTCAAAGTTGCACGCAGTGTCACACAATGCCATGATAAGTCCGCGGACTGCCCATCATTCACATGCACGCCCTTATGTCCCGTGGGCACTTTGAATCACAAAGTGTGGTTATCTTCATTGTTATATCTTTCATGCTTGTTGGTTCGCACAACCGGGTTGCTCGCGGACCAAGCCTTCACCAAACATGGGTCTACTAATGCGCCGATGGCTGCATTGGAAGTATCACTTCACGTGATCAGGCTCATGTACCATTAGTGTAGGAGTAGTGTTTGCTTTCAGTTGTTTGCTTGCATGCTTGATTGCTTACGTGCTTTGTTTGCTTGTTTGTTTGCTTGCTTGTTTGTTTACTTGCTTCACTTTCATTTTTGTTTCTGCTCTCTCTTTGCTTTGTTGATTGTTATTTCGTTCACTTGTTTCGTTCATAGGTTAGTTTTGCATGAAACCATGTATGACTCTTGAAGCGAGTTGGGTAAAGTACAAGAGGGCTTGAACAACTATCACTACTTGGTTATCTGTCATCTTGCCTTTATATGATGAGCTTCTTACTTTTAGTCCATGATACGTCGAAGAAAATATGTACTTTTCAAAGTAACCCTTGGTGTAAACACAACGCTTGTGCACTAACTAGTGTCACCTTTTCTAGTCGATTTTTTATGGGTTAACCCTTGTCAGCTCAGTCAAGTAGAGTAAGGTAAGGGGGAAAACCTTAATAGGCACGTCAGAGATACAATAAACTACTTCTCTGTTGGAACAAACTCTTCTGCTCTCAATAAGTTGGGATCCCTCTTCCACCTTTGAAATGAATAAGTGCTATGCACAACAAAAAATGAAAAAAAATGAAAAGTAAAAAATTCAAAATTCAAAATGAATAAGGTGAAAGAAGAGAAAGGCTTCCTACGCAGGGAGGTGATGCAAGTAACTCTGTTGGGGTACTAACTAGGCTCGCTGGCAGCAAATCCATGCTTGTGTTCCTATGTGACTCCACCGAGGTACTATCCAGACCTACTGGCAGTGGAGCAACACCAGAGATGAAACTAAGACTTTGAAAACTATACTGCTTGTGCATCTATATACCCCTCAACCCCAATCGAAACAAATGTGTTGCCTTGGCTTGGAAGGTGTGTCAATCGACCATGGGTTTGGCATATGCTACATCTTACAATCAAGTTAGTGTGAAACCAAGATGAGCTTAAAACTGAACAATACTTCCGAAGGTGTTAGACTTGCTTTTCATGAACACGGTCCATTCAGAGAGCTAGAGTTATACCAGTGTGTCGCCAAGTGTTGTAGCGGCTACAACCACCCTCCAAAATTTTGCCTTAGCCTCATTTTGGAGCCTCCCTTCTAACCTTCATAGAAACTTGCCTTGCTTCGTCAAGTTCACAAGCTTCAGTGTTTTTCTTGCACAAAGGCAACCTGTCGGTCACAGCTTGATCCATTTCCCTCACAGGTTGTTCACCCAGACTTGGTCCAGTTGCAGGCTGAGCAGCTTCCCCTTGAAAATTGTGCATTTCTGGAGGGCAATGAGCCTTCCCTCCAGAAATTGTGCAATCCTCTCTGGTAGCCTGCTGGGCTCTAGGATTATGCAATCCTGCCTACCAACACTCCTAGCAAGACTTTCGCAAATTTCCCTAGCAAGGATGCTCAGCCCAGAATTTGCACAAATCTGGGTAGCAGTTAGCTACTCTGTCTAGAAATTGTGCAACTCTCCTGGGTAGCCAACCCATCTCCCAACCAGAAATGTGCATTTTTCTCCAACAATCGAGCAGTCTTTTTCATGTGCAGTTGAGTTGATAGTTCCCTCCGGGACTGAGCGAAATAGACTTGCATGCATGGGTTTCTTCTCCCAAGGCATCATGCAAAGGAATCCCTTGTTTCAAGGATCTATGTTTAGCAGTTGGAGGTTACATGAAAGGAGCAATTCTGAAACCTCCCACCAAGTGTCGCTTCCCCTAGATTAGTGGCATGCGTGTCACAACCTCGATGTTATCAAAGCTCATCAATGGAATGCTGCAGAGCTCATTCCTCACATCAACCTTGCAGCTCTGACATCCCACATCACATCTAGGAGCAATCAGCACATTCAGCTCAACTGTTTTGGGGTAAGCCTGCTTCCCATGCCTTGTTCTGCATTTCTGTTGCTTTTTTTTTTTTGCTTTTGGTAGTATTGTTTTCTTGATTTCTTTGAATACTTTTTTTGTTTACATATATTCTAGCTTGTCCTAGCTTTGTTTCAGTTTTCATTCCTATCTCACTGTTGTCACATGCATGAAACTGTTTTGCACAGACGTTCACCCAACCAAGGAACTGTCTCACCCACATGCATGTTGATTTGTCTGTTGAATCTTTCATTCATGTTTTGCATGCACTGTCAATCACTTCTGCTATCACTTAGTGTCACCATGCATTTACTATCTTAGTTGCTTTCAGTTGCCCATCAGCAAGTTGGGCCAACCTTGGCCCAGACTCTGCCTTCACCAAGGCTGCATTACGCAATCTAGGGAAAGAAGGATCACCTTCCTCTCCAAATTTGTGCATTCCTACCTAGCACTGGCCTCCAGGACTATTTTGCGCATTTCTAGAGGACAGTGGCTGATTGGCCCAAGAAATTGCGCAAATTTGTCTCTAGGCCAGTAGTCCTTCCCAACTGGAATTGCACATTGGGTAATCCCAGTAGTCAACAGCCAGACTAGACTGTGCATTGTGTAGTTCCAGTAGTCATCCAGTCTCCCAACAGCCCAAACTGTGCCTTGTGCAGTCTTAACAGTTGGTCTCCTGACCTCCCGACCGAAATTGTGCAACCTTCGTGATCATGCACCCAGGTATGTTGTAAGTTAGTTCTCATGTTAATTTTGGTGTTCGACTAATAGATTTATTTCCATGAGTGTTAACATTTCTCTATGTATCCCAAGTGTTCATCTGCCTTTCAGCAGTACATGTACAATGGTTTCCAGGAGAGCAGAGACGAAGACACCGTTCAGAGCACACTTGGGGATGCACTCGATCAAGTGTCCATGGACTTGCCTACCCATGAAGACATCAAGTTGTTTGTAGACAAGGAAATCAAGATATGATAGAAGCAACATCACTGTGATTAGCAACATGAACAACAGCTGAAGACAGCATACCAAATGCAACGAATGCAAGAGGAGGGTTGTTGACAACACAGAAGCGGAACAAGGTTGCAAGCTCAAGCAGGTCCATTGATGATGAGAGCAACTTTAGAGACTCCGAATATGAAGTGACGGTGCAACATGAAGATCGCACAAAGGCAGAAGATGGAACAAAGAAGGAGTTGCATGTGCTGAAGCAACAACTCAGGAGGAACATTAAGCTGCACAAACAGATGAATGAGTTACAAAAGGAATAGGAACAGCAATGGGTGCAACATGCACTCATGAATGAAATTGCGCTCGTACAAGTTAAGGATCCATCCTAGTAGCTGACACAGAGCAGACATAGTGAGTAGTGTTGTTGATCCATGCAAGGGATTCAGCAGCATGCATGCAATCCAACCCATTCAACACACTCACCAAGGTGAAGACAAGAAGCAAGCCCAACTGGGGCTGAACATGTACTTTGGAAAGTTGATGCGCATGACCACCAACACATACTTGAAGATTAACACGAACACTATGCATCAGTGTGTTTCCAGTTCAACCATACCCAAGAAGACCATGCACATGTTAGCAAACGAGTTGGATGAAGGGGCCGAACATGGAGGCAAGAGTTTTCTTCAGCAAGATGTCACCATGAGGTGCATGCACACCATCATGGACAACCAAGCTTGGCATCAGCTCACCACCTTCACCATCACAAGCATGTCAAAGAGTTGGTCTCATCACAGTGGACCGAGTGTCAGTGGTGTCTTGCAAGGCTAGCTCAAGTCATGTTGTCTCACATGAGTACATGTGCATTGTAATGTTGAGTCATGTCAAGTATAAGTCAAGTGTCAATGGTTGGATGTAACAGTCATAGAGTAGGTGAAGAGTCATGAGGGTAGTTGAACTGTCACAAATGGGAATGTCAAGGGTCACCCCACCCTTTTCTATAATAGTCCCTCATAACTCATTATAGAGGCTTTAGTGAGCCAAGCTTCTACTAAGACTATCTTGAAGAAGGCTTGGACAATATTATAACGCACCTTGGCTTCTCCACTGCACTGAGCTAGTACATCTCTTTGGAGGAGTAGGCAGATGTGGCTGTAATGTTTCACTGATGGGGCTAGCAGGTTTACATGGATGTATTGTATGATTGTAACTTACACTTTTATATAATAAGAGCCAGTACATTTTCATGCATATGTTGTTATTGTAGTTGGATTGCTCTGGTTGCCTTCATGATATATGTTGTTTAACTTACATATTTGTGTATGAACTGATTCACATGAAATTATATGAATCTTGTTGTTAATGTGTTGTATATGTTGTTAATGTTGTCATATTCTGTGTCAATTACTCTACGAGACACTAGACAGATCTTTCACATGAACCTTGTTGTAACAACCGTCGCACTCATCTAACACTGATCTGTGAGTGTTGTACGTGTTATCTTACCTTGTATATGTGACTGCCACATCCTAGTGGAATGCTCCGCTGGAAGATGTGCATGTACTTTTGTGTTGTGTGTTCCTAGCCGATTTGGGACTAATCCCTTTCAACGTGGAACTCACCTTCACCTTCTCCTCCCTTCGAAGTGTTAGAACCTCTCACACACCTTCCTTGAATCACTGCATCAGTCACACCCTTGCTACTGACGGAGTTATCTTACTTGCCTCTGTGCAACACCATGGTCAAGGCATTACCTTACGACCCACTGTTAGGACTCCTACACCAAACGGTTTGAGGTCTAATTGGGGCTTCTTACCAGGGAGACTCCCTTGACATGTTGGTGGGTCCAGCACCATCAATAGCACCCCAATGCTCTCAATGCCTACATGGCCTCCCACTAATGTTGGGTGTGTTCCTGGGCTTGTTGTTTCACTAGCTAGATTGACCCCTTAACATTGAACTTTGAATGTTGTCGTCTTAGGTTCAACAACCTTAAGAGTGACGTTGTTTGGTACCACCTTTCCTTGCACTAATTATTTACACACAAAACTGATACTTCTTGTATATACACAATGGCGATTGCAATCCCGAATTTGTTGCTTGTGGTTTCACTAAACTTGTCAAATTTAATGAAGCTAACAAATGACCTCGTTGCTCATAACCTCGCTTGGTTGAACATGCCAACCAAACTTCTTTTTGATATTCCAAAATTCGAAGGAAAGCTAAGAAAATATCTAACAAATTGTGTAAGGACATTCCATTTGAGATGCTCATTGAAGTTAGATATTCCCATCCCAACCCAACTTTGAAGGTCTTGTTATGGAAATGTGGTTACTAATTTCCTCAATTTTTAACTTCCTCAAAACTAGAAACTAATGCCACCATTGTGTTATGCTCATCGAGAGCTTTCTCGCGATATGACTTTTACTGAAAACCAACTTGTTGATCAAAAGTTATGGCCATTTAAAGTTTGACCATAATCCCCTTGCCACGTCAGCAAGGTAATCCCACGTGGCTCCCATGCATTGCCCACATGGCAACCCCACCTCACATGATAGGTCCATGTCATCATGCTTAACCATCCAACTTCTCTTATGGAACTTGCCACATCATGATCTGGATTTAAACTGGAATGCAACGAATTACAGAGATAACCATAAACACAGAGATGCAGCGGAAATAATACTTCATTTCATTAATGTAAAATACTGAAATATGCTTCCAAACAGCAATGGAAATAGACCAGCTAGGGCGATGTTAGCTCATCCCTAAGAAGAGATGTGGCGGATATATGCCTCTGCACTATGTTACAATGAGGCTGAAAGACCTATTTATTGTTGAGAAACAATGGAAAACCCTAAACATCCAAAAACCTAACCCTAAAAGATGAAATGCCAAAATGTGGGCCCCGTTTGGGTAAATTGGTACATCAACTTCCCGGGGTCGTAATTTTGCATATGATCTCCGTTTGACATGCAGAATATCTCGTTAGAAAGATCTATTCAAGAAATACAACTTTGGGAAGAGAAACATGGGTCATAGATCCATGGACCCATGTTGCTCCCAGTTTTCCCAAAAAACGTCGTTTAGGGCCTCAAAACGGCTCCGGAAGTTCAGGACCCGAAAAACTGCTAAAAATAGTAAATTGTGCTACAATTAAGGAACTAAAAAGCTGAAAGAAACAATGGTGGGGGTCCAAGTGGACTTGGCAGGTGGCCTCCAATATCCACCTGGGTCATTCCTCCCCCATTAGGAAGCAATGGTCCCCATTGTGTTGAGGTCCTCCATGAGATGAGGAAACTTCTACTGAACTTGGTCCCTGGTGAGCCACTTGCCCTGGTGAAGGAGTTGGCCTGCTTTGAAAACTCGATACAGTTGGATATTATGTTGGCAAGTGTGCTTGATCTGTGTGTCCATGATCCTATCAGTTGCAACTTGTTCCATGCAATCTTGATTTAACTCTGTGGGTGTGAGCTATTCTGCAATGTCGAATGTGTCTAGTAATGGTGGAAAGTATGGCCGAAGGTAGTCCACATTGAACACTAGGTGCAGGCCAAGGAATGGGGGAATGTTGAGCTCAAATGCATTGTCTCCCATAGCCTTGG